>PVLD010012467.1:0-60234 GCA_004027595.1 Dinomys branickii | reverse complement strand
GCATGTCTGTATATGGGTCCATACATCTACAATTCGAAGATATCAATGGATAAAGCAACAACTACTGTTGAGACCATATCACCTTGTCTATAGATTAGTTGTGATTGTACTATTTTCTATGATAATGGGTGTCTGTTTGTCAATATGTTTTTGTACTTTTATGTTTCTAAAATAATAAAAAAAAAAAAAAAAAAAAAATGAGTTAATGATTTCCTAAACAAAAGGGGAAAATAAAATTTTATGGAAAATTAATATTAAAATGATCATACCCCCCCTTTGATATACAAAGTCAAAACAATTACTACCAAACATTTATTTTGGCTCCTGGTTTTTTGGGCCATGATCAGCTGGTTCCTTTGTTTCTGGACCTAAGGAAAGGCAGAACATCACAACAGAAACTCCAGATGAACCAAAGCTGCTCACTTCCCAGGAACCAGAAAGAGAGAGAACGACCCAGAGAAAAAGGATCTGAGGGCAAGATTTAGTCAACAAAGTCATACTTCCTTCCACTAGGCTCTCTGCCTCCTAGGACTTCATCATCTCCCGGTAATGTACACTAGTTATAAATCTATCACTGAATTCCACTACGGCAGTCAGAACCCTCACAATCTGATCACTTCCCAAGTCCCACCTCTTAACACATAAGCTTTTGGGAGAATATCTTACACCTATGGTTTCTTTTTTTTTTTTTTTTTTTTTTTTTCCAGTACCAGGGATCAAACTCAGGACCCTGCGCTTGTTAGGCAAGCGCTTATTCCACTGAGCTATATCCCCAGCCCCTAGAATATCTTACACCTAAACCATATCATTAGTCCTATGTAGCAGCCACAAGATTCATCTTCATTTAGAATTACATCTTCATGCCCCCCAGCTCACCATGCTTCGGGAAGAAGACAGATATTGTCGACTCTTTTTCTCCACCTTGAGCATTTATTTTCCTTCATTTTCTAGCCTGCTTCTACCTCTTGCAGGCTCAGAGAAGAAGAAGTAAGGGGCAGAAACGTTCTTGCTGGACAGACACTGCCACAATATGCTGTGCTATTATGGTTAACACCAGTTAGCCTAGAATAAGCCTGAACTGTTTTATTCAACCAAGAATTCTGCCAGCATGGCCCACTTTGGGGCAAGGATTACTTCATGGTATCACTTTATAATCAAGTATCCAAGGAATTTGGGGATTTTTTTACCACTTTGTCCAGATTACATATCAATAACAGCAAGAATGATTATTTGAACCTGATTTTTAATGATATACCTAAGTTTCTGCCATTGCAAATGGTTGCATAACAAAAATACATCGACATTACCAGCAGAGAAGCCAAAATTCCATGTTGGGTTCTTTGACTGCTATTCTTCCAGAGCTGATAGGAAAGAGCAAGGGCATCTTGCCATGTCCTGACAGAGGGAGGCCAGCTGGAGCTCACCCTTGATCTCTCCAGACCCTTTGCTGTGAGATAGCCTTTGATTAGGATGCCTATCCTCGCTTTCACATGGATGCTCTAGTTTATCCTTTGCCTGCAATGAAACATAGAACGATAGGCATCATCCTGTGGCTCTTCTTTAACACCCAAGCACAAAGAGCTGATAGTTGTATACAACTGACTTTTTAAGAGCATTTTGGTGGGTTTTTCAGAGATATCATCCTCTCTCCAATAAAATAGTGAGTCTCTCCAGTGAAACTAGATCCAGAACTACCAACTGCACTCTCTGCTGAGCTCACTCTGCCCTCCTCAGAAGTCTTCTTTGTTGGTATCCAAGATAATTTCTCAGCAGTCTTCTCGCATTCACCATCTGATCCAAGGGAAATATATAGTCCCTGCCCAATTAACCTGGTGACTGAAAGTCATCATCTTTGCAGCAACATCCTCTCGTGCCTTTCTCAGAGAGGCAAGGCAGCTTCTGCCCTGTCTGATGTCCCAGACCTGACTCAGAGATGCGGCTGTTGGGATGTGTGTTTAGGTCACTAGGACTGCACTGAAAATATTCTCCTAGGCTTGGGGCAGAAGAAAAATGCTCAACTTTCCAAACAAAAATCTTCTGGCCTCTATTTAACCTTTTTGTAGCCTTGATGGCTGAAGGGAGTAAGTGACCCAAACCAGCTTTGCACGCCTCCCTCCATGCGCTGCATAGTGGACTTGGCGCTCATTTTGTAACAAAAGTTAGTAGCGTGATCTTGAGGCCCTAGCTAAAATTGATATCAAAGAATTATGCTAACATCTTATTATACTAATTCAGAAACATGAAGGTTCTGAACCCAGAATTATCTGATCCCAAAATCTGTTCTTTCTAACATGCCAAACAACCTCCACCCATGTAAAATGTAGGGTGTTATTTCAAACATATTTAATACTTTTTAAATAGTTTTTTATTTTGTCCCAGAAAAAAAGGTCTTTCCAACTTTTTATGAGACGTGCCCTTCTCCTTCCATTGATTTTTTTTAAAATAAAGTAACTGAAAGCCTAAGGAAAACATTGGTTTCCTTTTCCTTAGTGAGGTGGGAAAATTTCAGTTAGCTCCCAAGCTTCATAAATAGGGCTGTTTTAACCACTGTCAAACTTTAATCTTGTAGCATTCATTTCTCCCTTTAGAAAGATCGGTCAGTGTGTTGGAGTACTATGTTTTTTCCCAAAAAGATACTTGGAAAGGCATTTGAAAGTTTTTTTTCTGTGATTTGACTTTATACAAACCTGTGATTTCCACATTTTCACTTCCAATTAGGAATATATTAACAAATGGGAAAATGTCTCTGTACCCTCTGGGGACGTCATTGCATTCATTGTGAGTGGCACCATGGGGTTATCTAATACGCCTTCTCTTCCTGAGCCTTGGCCATGTGGTCAGCTGGTCAGGATTCACTAGGAGGTACCTTCCCACAGCTTAACCACTTCCCCCACGCACCATATACATCTCTTCCCTTGATCACTCCACAATGAAAGCAAATCTAGAGACACATTTATAAAGAACATGATAGCTCCTCTATTGTACGAAATAAACAATCTTCCTCAATAGTATTTCTTCAACCACGTAAAAGAGGAAGCAGGACCTCTGTCTGGAAGCAAGTTTGTGATAATGGCCCCACAAACGTCAACCTCCAAGGCATCCGTAGCACCCCCCATCACACATCAGTACACTGGCTTTCTGCTCCTGAACTCTACCCCTGAGCTGTTGACTGCATGGCTCACATAAACAGCTTCACATTTGCTGTTTTTATTTCAGGAATATAGGACATAATTTGTTCCATAAATTTAAAATTTTTTATTGTTATAATAAATGAAAGAATGACAGAAAAGTTTACGAAGAAAAACATGGACATCATCTCCCTACACCATCCCCTTGTCAGAAACAAGGACATAGATTTTCCCATCTTTCTTCATGGCCATTTAAACACAAGCATATGTGCATATGTACAAAGTACATTCTTTCTTTCCCAGATATTGTTAAATAATACCATACTATACACGTGGTTCTACAAGTAAATTTTCTTTTCCACTTAAATAAGGTATTAATTAAGCTATAAATTTTGCCAGTCATAGCACATTCAGATTCACAAGACAAGTTTTTCTTTTTATCAGATGTAACAGTCCCAAGGCAGATGGCCCAGGAATCTTCTGGAACTCCACACTTCACAGTGAGCCCCACTTTTTTTGTCTTGCTGTTCACCTGCCCCAAACCCCACCCCATTTGGGCCCCGTGGCCTACGTCAGTTTGGCATCACAGCCACGTTTCAGGGTGGAGGAAAAGATGCACAAAGAATATGCACCCCCTCTTCTTTTATGAACACAATATAAAAGTTGTCCATTTCACTTTTTTCTCATATCTCTTTAGCCAGAGGCTGGTCACAGGCCTACACCTTGTTGCAAGAAAAACTGGGAAACTTTCCCTGGCAGCTCTGTGCCCAGGGAAGAATCACAGGAAGGGGTTATTACGGTTTGTATCTAGATGTCCCACCAGAGCTTTACATACTCATAGGAGGAGCTGTTTTGGAGGTGGTCGGATCCAGTGTGTATGAATACGGATTGAGGGTGTGTGACAAATAAAATTAGTCCGCTGACTGGTGTAACATTATTCTGGATGCGGATAGTGGAAAGGCCCATGCTGGGTATGGGTAGCATCAACCAGTAGGGTTGTAGCTTAAGTGGACTAAAAGGGAAAGGGAGACTCACTGGTTACTGCTTCCCGCCTTCCATGCCACGGACTGTGCCCTCCTGGCACTCCGCCTGCCTTGGACCCAGTGAATTGTGCACTGAAATCTCTACAAACTGTGAGATAAAATAAACATTTCCTCCTTTAACTTGTTTGTCTCAGGTGTTTTGTCCCAACAAGGAAATAAATAAAACAAGGGTAAACTTATGGGACAGCCAGAAGAAACGAAATTAGGAGGCTTTGTCTCAGAGCTCTTACTATAATACATTGTCTCTGAATTATTTTTAATAACTATTCAACTTTATAAAATATGGATGCATCATACTTTACACAGCTGTTCCCAAATTACTGAAAATTTTGGTTGTTTTCAGGTTTTTGTTTTCCCTGTACCGCAACAACTAAGACTGTTGAATTTGAGCGGGAATTTTTTAGATATATTTAAATAAATCTGTTGCATCTTAATTCTTTTTTGTGTGTGTGGTACTGGGGATCGAACTCAGGACCCTGCGCTTGCTAGGCAAGCGCTTATTCCACTGAGCTATATCCCCAGGCCCAATCTGTTGCATCTTAACTCTCCTTGACTGACAGGCAGGGGGACTGTTAAGTCTCTCTCCTTCTATTCTTCAGAATCTTGCAAAAGGGCGAAGAAACTGATGCAAAAGGCCACTACATCCTCTTGTGTTCTGAATGGCTTGTTATTCCCTTCCCGGTAAAAGGAGCTGTGACACTCACATAGATGCAACTAGACATATGTACTTACCTAAGAGTGATCTGCCTTTAGGGAAGAACAATGACTTTGCTTATTTTCTTCAGACAATAGACTGTGAGCTGTATTCCAGGAGGCATATCTTTCAGCTTAATTTCTCCTTCAAAGCTGAGAGTCTGTAGCTATGGGACTCCTGGCAAGAAAATGGCTGTGGGTTAAAACACGGACTCTCTTTAACACGAATACACAATCACAATGCAGATTTGGGGGAAAACAGTAGGGATAGGAAAGGGATAGAGGAATGGAGGGGGAGGGAAGTGAGAATGGAGAGAGGGAGGAAGGGAGAGGGAAAACAAGAAAAGTGGGGGAGAGGAAAAGTTGTACAGTAACGTTGATTCTGTTCAAAATGAATTAGTTCCTCCTCTTCTACAGTCAAAGCAACCCAGTGTAGTCAGTGATCTTACCATCAAGAGTTAGTGTTGCTAGGACTTCAGTTGGTTTCTGTTGCCATCAGGTTGGACATTCGGGGGTGGCAGTGGAAACCAGCTATTGTAATGGGGAGCACCCACACTTACGCTCATGTGCAACCATCATCTCAGCAACCGTGCCAACTGAAGTTTTGTGGATGCACCCATTGTCTCAGCGCTGAGGTGACTGATGACATAAGCCAGCCAGTGACAACACCAAGTCATTCTCTCTTCTTGCCAACATGTGGCACCCCGAGATGGAAGAGTGTGCGTGAAATGCCGGACCCGGAGGCTGGGAGTGGTGGAGGAGACTGTAAAGCGGGTTAAAGGAGAGTGCACTGATGTGAAATGCACGATTTAACACTTTGAAAGAATTCCAAGAGATGAGCCTAAGACACTGCGAACACATTTCCCCTGGAACCTTGGAGAAAGTAAAGGCCCATGCTCTGGGGAAAGCATGGCAGACATATAAACATACTTTTTATTTTCTGCGTCCATGGTGCCCCACTCACCAGACAATTGTGGGCTCATTCCATGGAAATGTTCATGAAACTATCTTGGTGGTTCACAGTTCAGGAGGAGCTCTTTACCTGGTTCTTAAATATTTGCATTCTTTGTCCTTCTTAGAAGACAGCAGAGTGTGTCCCAGGATCCCAGCAGCTGTCAGCTGGAGCCACACTTCATTATTCCAGACTTTACGCAGTCATTTCCACCAGGAAGTCATCCTTACTTTCAGGATTGAAGAAAATCAGAAAAATTGAAACAAACTTAGATTCATTTAATGTGTAGTATAAGAAGCAGAAAAGATTAACCTACTGACACTTTAGAAAAGTCAAAAGCCAGGAAATGATTGAAGCTTTAGAACCAGTTCCTCCCCAGATGTGTTTATAAGTATTTAGAGCTTCTGAAATTGCATTGTGTGTTTAAAACAACTTTCTTGGAAGTATTGAAACAGAATCAAATTAGTTCATTTCCTTTTTCTTTCTACAGGATTTAAGCTCCGTTCCTCCAATGGGAGACTGTCCCTGGACTAAAAAAAATCTCTCTTCAAAGCTTTTAATCCTCACACACAATACAAAGGCGTGAGTTTCCTGGCTCCATTCAAAGTTGCTTTCACGTCCCAAGGAGACTGCCCAGTGTCCACTCTGTTTCATGTGTGCTTTGGGCTTTCTTTTGTTTTGTGTGTTACACACCTAAATTCCTATTCCTTTTTTGTTTAGTATTTCAGTTTCAAGTTTCCAGAGCCACCTGTCAGAAAACATCAACCACCTAGGCCCGGGGCTGTGCTAGTGAGAGAGACCCTGGTGGCTGGTGCTGGTGCCTTGCTTGTCCGCCATCTTTCAGCATTTCTTCCTTCTCCACAGAACCACAAAACATGGCCACCATGCCCTAGAGAGTCTCCTTATCCTCTAAAGTGGCTTTCTGTGAGACGCTATAGAGGACAGGGAAAATCTCAACAAACCTATTTTTAAGCATCCCCTATTGACGTGTGTGGCTTCATTAGATGGAACATTTGAACTGCACTCTGGTAGTGATTATTGGGGGGAGGGAGGTTCTCAGTTTTTACTGAGTGATCACAACAAATAATCTCTGAGGTCCGTGTCCTAAGGCCACACCATATAAAATGTAATGTGGGCTGCGTGTGCCAATTTTTTAAAGTTTCTAGTAACCACTGCTAAAAATAAAAAATAGCAGGTGACAAAAATGCTAACAATATACTGTAGCTCATTTAACCTAACTTACTCAAAAGTTATCATTTCAACACATAATCAGTTGTAAAAAAACATGAATGAGTTTAATGAGTTAGATTAACATTATTTTTTCACACCACTCAGAATTTTATGAGTATTCTGCATGACAACAATCACAGTTTGAACTGGCCTCATTCCAAGTGCTCAAAATTCACATGTAACTAGTGGTTACTTCATCAGACAATGCAGTTTTAAGGCATCCCAATGAAGGCCCCAGATTCCTGAGATTATTTTTGTTTATAAAAAATGGTACCATATTCACTGTCAAGTATAAGATGCCTTCTTATTTCAGAGACCATTTAAAAATGTAGAATTCTATAAATTATCAAGAAAATTCAAAACTCAATGATACTACATTGAAAAAAGTATGTGTCATAGCACTATTTTCTATATGTGTATATACAGTAGCTTTCTGTAGAGGACCTAAACCCAGGGATGCTACGTTGTGAGAATATCAATGCCTTTGGTTCTGGAATACCACAAGATCCTATTTCTCCTAACTCTCTCTGTCTAGTTTCTGCCAATCCTTGATTTAATTACCCTTAGGTGATGAAAGATTGCTGAGGTCTGAATGTGTCCCATCCAAATCCATATTTTGAAGTCCTAACCTCAAAGGTGATGGCATTATGAGAAGGGCCCATTGAGAAGTGATTAGGGCATGAAGACAGTTTTCCTGATTACTGCCCTTGTAAAAAGAGATCCACGGAGATCCCTTGCTCCATCTCCCATGTGAGGGTATAGCAAGAAGTTGGCAATCTACAACTGAGAAGAGAAGCCTCACCAAAATAACCATGCTGGAACACTTTCAGACTCTATAACTGTGATTAAAGTTTCTGCTGTTTATAAGTCACCCAGTTCATCATATTTGTTCACAGCAACCTTCATGAACTAAGATATAGAGGAGCGTTCATTGATAAGTGTTCTTTGTGTTACATGAGTCCTTGATGTGATGCTTGCATTTTTGAAGACAACATCTAAAATGAGACTTTTGCTAAGCATCATGTTATACAGTGAGTTCATTTAATTCTCCAACAATCCTTTGTGTAAAGCATTACCTCATTGCCACGGGGAGGTGCAGGAGCAGACTCCAAGAGGGTAAGCAACTTAACCAAGGTCAAACAGCATTGAAATGGCAGTTTCAGCTTTCAAGCCTTGGTCTGCCTGATTCATGAGCCCATGCTATTTTCTTGATAACCAAGACAGAGAAATGATAGAAATGGATGACAGCTAAGGTCCTAGAAGAAAACTACTTATCCATTCCTCTTTATAGTAAGCCACACCATCCCTTCTCAAAGGTAGTAACCATTAAACTGTGAGTGGTTTCTCCATGAGAACCACTATCAAATGTCAGCTCTGGCCCCAGCACGTGGCCATCCCTTGTGACTCAGGAGGTTCCTTTGCAAGACTGCAAGAAGCACTTGGGATGGACAACAACCCTTTCTTTAAAGATAAATGCCCCATTCTGAGATCCAAAAACAGCCTCAGTAAGCAGAAGTGTGTCCACACACACACACACACACAGTGATGTGCAGTTTTGGAGGTGAAACTGTACTCTCAGATTTTCATGACCCATTAGTCATGATGTGATGGCCACACACATGCTGTTCTCAGGAGCCGAGAAACTATGGATAGGCAGATATCCCTTACATTTCTTATCCAGAGGCTTGACAGCAAAATCTTGAAGACCTCAGCCAGATCTAAGAGGCTGCCCAGCAAGCCAGTCAGATCAAATTCCAACCCAGCCACAGCTGAAATGTAAAAAGGAGCTATTCTTCAGCCTAACCAAGGTCAGCATAGGCAGTTTTTTGAAATACTCAACCAAGTTCCTCAGCTGATAGTATGGGTAAACATCAAAATTGTTCTTAAGAGGTTACAAACAGCATGGCTGAGTAGAGGAATAGCCACATTGGAGTTACTCAGAGAAAATCAATTAAAAACATAGGTAACTGGAAGAAAGGGAGAGACGTACATCCTAATGCCAAAACCAATATGAATTAAGAGACCTGTAGATCAAACAAAACATTAGGTATAAGACTTTATAAAATGGTGGGGGCACTGTCTGCATGCAGCACAGGAACTGCCATTCTAGAAAGTTCCCAAAAGAGCTGAAGGACTGCAAGAGCATTGCTAACTCAAGCCACACAGGACAGACCTGAGGTACGTGGTCCTCGCCTCTTCTGCCTCCCTCCAAACAGGATATTGTAGCCTGGTAGCAAATTTTTCTAGAACACACAGGGGCTAGTGACCAGGTAGCTGCTCCCTCCCCATGGGCCTCCAGTTTATTGTTTTGCTGGATTTGGGGGGTTTGGGGTAAGGGTTTGTCAGATGCCATAATGGAGAGAGGAAAGAGAGGCACCAAAGAAGTAGAACAGAGAAGGCTGCTCATGGGCTGGAAGTTGCCAACCAAACTTGGGACTAGGAGCATCTTTGGGCTGTCTCCACCTGAAGGTGCCACAGCAACTGGGCAAGCAGTACAGAAACACAAGGGGTAAGGAGATGCGGTCAGACTGCCAAGAGACATCCAAAGAGTTGCTGGTTGAAGACACTGGCCCCAGTCCCCACATCCAGAGGCCAAGATCAGTTCTTCACCCAGCACTAATCCTATTGTGAACTTGGTGAGGTTTTTACTTTTATTGTTTGGTTTTGTTTGTCCTTTTTTATCGTTCGGTTGTCTTTTTTGATTTTTTTGATTTTTTTCATGGGAGTGAACATTGTCTCTGGTCTTTCTGGTTTCTATGATATTCTCTTGCTTTCTCCTTCATTCTTTCTCTCCTGTCTTCTTCTCCAGTTTCCAAAGCTTGAGTGATCTTACTTTGTCCTCCAGCCTTGCTTCTACTATATTTCTTTATTTTTCTATTTTTTCCCTTGTCCCCCTTAAATTCCTGCAACACACACATGGTAAAATCACTCCACTCTAAGGGAAACTCACTGCATGTAAGTTCCTGGCTTATGTTAAGTAAATGTAGCCGTTGCTCCTATGGCTAAAGGTACCAAAGTAATACCACAGCTTCTAGGCTATACTTAATGCTATTGTTATTGCTAATTGTACTACTTTAGCTGTGGTGTCATACCTGTTGTAAGCAGTTGTTCTCACTTATATGACAGCACTATGATTGTCTGGAGTTGTAGTCATTGCTGTAGTCCAGTACCAAAAGACTAGGTGCTGGGCCAAGTAGATAGCAACTTTCAATCCCTAATAAATTGGGAAGATAGGATCTTGGGACAGACACAAAGACCAAGAGCCAGCTACAACTAGAAGACATCTCTGAGGAACAGACATTTCCTAGGGAAGCCTCAATACTAGTTAGTGATAAAGCTATCACCATAAGCAATTTACAACATCAACACAAAAAACAAATTAGAATTTTAAAAAGTAAAATAGAAAATAAGAAGACACAATAACAAAACACAACCCTAGCCCTCCAGCTCACCCAGAAAAATTCAGGGGACAATGAGGTAGAGGAAATCAGAAGTCACTCATCTGAATTTTCTGAAATTATAGCAGCAGAAGTAAAAAATAATAATAATAATGAGGCTATACAGAAAATCAGATTAGAAATAACTTCTCAGGTTAAAAAAGGAGATGACAATCAATGAAGGACTTGCTCAATTAATCTATAGTAGACACAGGTTAAAAAAAAAAAAAGTGCTTAGGAAAATCATGGAAACATGAATGCCCAGCATGGGAAAGAAATGGGATCATAAAATAGATTCAAATAAATATTCTTTCAAATCAAAAATTCCACTGAAAGTAGATACAGCCAAGCGAACTACTCTGAAGACAGAATATTGGATCTAGAAAACACGATTGGAGTTAGTGATCACAAAAAGAAAGATTTCTTAAAAATATCCAGGGACCATGAAAAATCAACCCAATAGCTGCTACACAATGCAAAGAAGAACAACACTGAGATTGATCAGGGTAAACAAAAAAACAGGAGAAAACATATATGACATGAAGAACCTGTTCACAGAAGTAATGGTAGAAAATTCCCAAGCATGGAAAAGAATTTGACATAGAGATAAATGAAGCATACAGGATTCCAATTAGCCATAAACAAAATAAATCTACACCAAGGCATATAACAGTCAATTCCAGAAATTCAGCATAAGAATAGAATATTAAAATCTGCTATAGAGAAAAAAGAATCATCTATTAAGGAAAGCCCATGAAAATCATGGGAGACCTCTGAATACAAACCCCCAGGTCAAGGAGAGATTGGAGTGAAGTCTTTCAAGCCCTAAAAGAAAACAACCACCAACCCAGATTGTTATACCCTGCAAAACTATCACTCCAAATCAATGAAGAAATAAGATACTTCCATGAAAAAGAACAGCAGAAGAAACTCATGACCACCAAACCAACACTGAGAAATGCTCTGAAGGAATTCCAGAAAGAGATAAGGAACACCATAATTCCAAGAACAAACAAAGAAAATAGGAAACTCCAACAGGCAAGACAAGCAATTAAACAGGGAGAAAAGACAGGGAGACAACAATAGGAAAATAATATGACAAGGATAGACCAGTATATATCACTTACAGTCATCAATGTAAATGTTCTCAATGCACCAATCAAAAGAAACAGCCTGTTAGAATGCATCAAAAAACAATATCCTGCATACAAGAAACACATTTAACTCCAAAAAATTCATAGACTGTAAGTTAAAGGATGGAAAATTCCTACATCAAGAAAAGAACAGAGGTAGCTATCCTAATTGCAGACAAAGTGAACTTCAAGCCAAGATTGATCAAGAGAGAGCAAAAAGGTTACTACATACCTGTTAAAGGAAAAATCAAAGAGGAGGAGATAACAATCATAAATATATATGCACCAAACACAAGCACACCCAACTATACAAAACAAATATTAACAGACATTAAAAATCAAATAAGCACTAACACAACTGTAATGGATGATCTCAATACCCCACTGTCACAAATAGAAAGATCAACTAGAAAAAAAAGTCAACAAAGAAATATCAGAATTGAACCAAACCTGTGAGCAAATGGACTTAGTAGAATGATCTACACAAGACCAAAATACACATTCTTCTCAGCTTCGAATGGGATATTCTTCAAAATAGGCCACATCCTAGCTCATAAAACATGCTTCAGTAAGTGAAATTATCCCACTCCTTTTATCAGACCATAGTGCAATGAAATTGGAAACCAATGGAAAAAGAAACCAAAAAAGCATATGGAAATTAAATAATATCCCCTAACAACCAGTGAGTCACAGATGAAATTAAAGAAGAAATTAGAGTTTCTACCTTGAAATGACAATTCCAATACAACATACCAGAACTTATGGAATGCAAGAAAAACAGTGCTACAAGGGTTATTTATAGCCCTGAATTCCCACATCCAGAAAGCAGAGTGAGCTCAAATAAACTTCAGTTATTGAACCTCAAACTTCTGGAAAAAGAAGAATAAATCAAACCCAAAGCTTGTATGAAAGAGGGAATTATGAAGATCAGAGTATTTATTAATGCAATAGAGACTATGAAAACAATACAAAGAATTAATAGATTGAAGAGTTGGTGCTTTGAAAGGTTACATAAAATTGACAAACCTCTAGCTAACCTTATCAAAACAAGGAAAGAAAAGTCTCAAATCCATGCAACTAAAAATGAAAAGGGTGAAATCACAACAGATCCTGCAGAAACCCAGATCAGTAATACCTACTTTGAGACCCTGTCTTGGTTACTTTTCTCTCTGCTGAGACAAAATACCCAATGCCCAAAATGAAGGAAGGAAAGGTTTATTTAGCTTACAGTTTGTGAAGGTTTCAGTCCATACTTGGCTGGTTCTGAGGCAGAGTGTCACATGGTAGAAGGCAAATGTTCATGGCAGCAGAAAACAGCAAAAACTACCAGTAAAAGGGAGGAATGGTAGGCAAGCAGCCTCTCTCCTTCCCTTACGTTGTAAACAGCCTACCCCCACCCAGGGGGCATGTAGCTCTCACACAATCTCCATGCCCTCCTCTTCTACAGGCTCAGGATATATACAAAGTAAGCACCCTGGCTTCCTGCTGAGTCACTCAGTCAAACCTCTAGACTCCCCAAGTTGACACAATGTATCAACCATAACAGACCCTGTACTCAAATAAGATGGAAAACACAGAAAAAAATGTATAATTCCTAGTTGCATATGAATTACCAAAGCTGAATCAAGAAGATATAAAAATTCTGAATAACCCAATATCTGTCAATGAAATTGAAGGTGTCATTAAAAACCTATCAATAAGCAAAGCCCAGGTCCTGATGGATTCACTGCTGAATTCTACAAGAAATTTAGAGAAGATCCAATCCCAGTAATCCTCAAACTCTTTAATGAAATTGAAAGGGAAGCAATATCAAAGTTATTTTGGAAGCAAGCAATATCCTGTTACCAAAACCAGAGAAGGATCCAACCAAAAAAGAGAACTCCAGGCCAATCTCCTTAATAATGATAGAAACAAAAATTCTTAATAATATACTGGCAAACAGAATGCAGGAAAGTATCAAGAAGGTTATACACCATGACCAAGTGAGATTCATGTCAGGGATGCAGGAATGGTTCAACATACACAAATCAATAAATGTAATACACCATACCAACAGACCCCAAGAACAAAAATCATGTGATCTAAGAAATCAACCAATAACAAATGCTAGTGAGGTTGTAGAGAAATAGGAACTCTTCTCCACTGCTGGTGGGAATGCAGACTGGTGAAACCACTGTGGAAATCAGTTTGGAGATTCCTCAGCAAACTAGGTCTACAGATCCCATTCAACCCATCTATTCCCCTTCTGGGTATTTTCCCAGAAGATCTGAAAACATCATATTACAGCAATATACATGTACCCATGTTTATAGCACAATTTGTAATTGCTAAATTGTGGAAGTAACTCAAATGTCCATCCACTGAGGATTGGATAAAAAAATTGTGGTACTTTTAGATAATGGAGTATTACTCAGCTATAAAGAAAGATAAACTCGAGCGTTTTATAGGTAAATGGTCACATACTCAGACCATAGTCATAAGTGAAATAAACAAGACCTCCATGTGTATCATCTCACTAGTGTAAGAACCTAAAAGAGTGAATAAAAACTAGGAGATATGATAGACATCATGAAATGAAAGGAAAATGCTCAAAAGGAAGGGGCAACTGGGGTGTGGGAAAGGAGAAGGGAAAGAAGGGGAAATTATGTGTGTGTGTGTGTGTGTGTGTATGTGTGTGTGTGTGTGTGTATACAGAATAGCTAACAGTTGTACTACTGTCTTCTGTTGCTTTACTAAAAGGAACAGTTAATGATTACTGGTTTGATCATTATTGCATGTCTCTATTTGTTTTCTATTTAAAGTTTTAAAAAAGTTTTTTAAGAATCCTGTGATCATCTCAATAGATGCAGAAAAAAGCACTTCATAAAGCCCAATGCCCATTCATGATTAAAAAAATCCTACAGAAAATTGGGATAGTCTTTATCTCAATCTGATAAAAGGCACCTATGACAAACCAACAGCCAACATCATACTAAATGGTCAAAAACTAGCAGCTTTCACTCTGAAATTATGAACAAGATAAGGATTTCCACTACGGCCACTCCTATTCAATATCATTCTAGAAACATTAGCCAGAGCAATTAGACAAGAGAAAGAAAGAAAGGGAATAAAGATAGGAAAGGCAAAAGTGAAATTATTATTATTCACAGATGACATGATACTCTACATAAAAGACCCCAAAAACTCCACCAAAAGACTCCTAGAATTAATAATAAAATCCAGTCATGTAGCTGGATACAAAGTTAACACTAAAATACCAATAGCGTTCCTATATACAAATAACAAACTCACTGAGAGAGAAATTAGGGAAACACCTTTCACAATAGCATCACAAAAGTGAAATACTTAGGAATCAATTTAACAGAAGAAGTGAAAGACCTTTACAATGAAAACTACAGTACTTTGAAAAGGAGATCAAACAGGATATCAGAAAATGGAAAGACATCCCTTGCTCTTGGGTAGGAAGAACTGGTAAAAAGGCCATAATCCCGAAACTGTGATACTGTGTGAATGTAACCTGATCAAAATACCAATAATATACTTCACAGAATCAGAAAAAACCAATGCTAACCTTGATTTGGACCTGGAAGAGACTGAGAATAGCAAAAACTATTGGGGCAACAAAGGCAAGGCAGGGGCATCACTACCCCTGACCTGAAATTACACTGCAAAGCTTTTGTGCATAGGGAGGGGAGTGAAGGGAAGGGAATGGGGAAAGAAGAAGAATCAAGACATGTCATGCGCAGATAACAGATTCCCTACGATGACTGTGATCATTATGTATATCTAAAATATGCCAGTAAGCTTAATTAATTCAAAAACTTGTTCTGAAGTGCTATCTCTCACTGACAAACTATGAAAATTAGGGAAAAGTAAACAAGGAAAAGGTAGTTGGACTTTTTTTACAGAGAAATAAGACTGTCCAGAAAGATGGTACAACTCTGTCAACAATGAGGATTGGATACAGATCAACTTGACAAAGAAGTTTCTCTCCCACTTGGAGCTGAGAATCAGGACATTTCCTATATTAACCTTTTCTGGATCTCACCACACAAGTTAAGGATCATTTACAAATATCCACCTCATGCCTCCTTGCAGACATTCACACTGAGTAATTTCGGTCATTATTCTCCAGTTTCTGGGTATTTGGAATATTTAGAACTAGAGCTGCTCCTGCAAAGCTAAACTAGCCCTATAACAAGCCAGCTCGGAGATGCTCAGGGTCATGCATTAGCTCCTTGCTCAGCTTTGCTCCACCCCATGAGAGCCACACACCTCTTGCCGGCCCATTCGGTGTGGAGCAGAACCAAGAAAACAGCAGATTCCATGATCTTACACAGTAAAAACACTGAGCGGTGCTTTGCCCAGCAGGCTTCGACGGCCTCATTCTAGTGAGTGAAAAAGGAGGAATCAACATTCATTTTTCTGTGACACAAAGACCAAATCAAACTCTATTAATGTTCTCTGTCGCTCACTTATCCTAATGAAGATGTAAGCACTATTAATTTAATCTTTAAAAAATAAGTGCATTTAATCTTGGGGCTCCAGACCTGGAAAACCGGGGCCAGCTATCTTTCAACCCCAAGTAGGACAGGCACAGAGATCAGAGCAGCACCCTAGCAGGTTCAGGGGCCTTAAGAAACTTCCTTAAATTTCCTGGCAACAATTTTTTTTCAAAGACGAATCAAGGTGTATAGGCACAAAATCCCTGTGATGAATGTAATGATTGTGTATACCTAAACTGTACCACTTATATATGCCTAACTGTACCAGTGGTACCCATATGTACCCAAATTGTACCAAACTCAACTAAATGTTTAAAAAATGACTTAACCATGTTCATCAGCCATTTGGAAAGAGTATGGCAGAGATGACCAGTGTCTGTTTCATGCTGCCTCAGTCTTAAAATGATTACAATTGTTGAGGGACCAGAAAATTTATCCAGAGATTTCTTTACTCACATGTTCGGTGCCTGGATAGAAGTGACTCAGAGGCTGAGCTCAGATGGGGTAACGAACCTGAGGGCCTACACATGCCCTCACTGTACGGCACGGCGGTCTCGCGGTAGTCTAACACCGTATCTGGCTTCCCTGGGCTCCATATGTCAAGTGTTCCAGTGAACGAGGAGAAAGCTGTAACAGCTTTTGGCATTCCGCCTCAAAGTTATGTTAGCATCATTTCCACCATCCTCTACAGGCTGAGTCAGCGCTAACACTACTGGGACTCACGGGAGAGTATAAAGACTATTCCTCAGTGGGAAGAGTGTCAAACACTGGTAGGCACTTCCTAAAACCACTGTTAGCAAAAGGCAAGAGTAGAGAAATACTAGTATCTGCTTTGGGATCAGAAATTAGTTACATTTTTCAGAAAACAATCACAAAATAACCACACTCCTGGAAAAATGTCTTACAAACTTTTCCAGTAGCTAATTCCCTGTCTAGCAGCAAGGCTGTAAGACAGACTACCTGCCCATTGATTTCATCTATAATTCAGCAATCAGTAAGGTTAGTACTTTTCAAAATATGTGAAGAACACGATCTCTGCTCTCTAGGAGTTGTAAAGTTTAATGAGAAAAAAATGAGCTGGTTTACTGCACCTTTGCTTTCCTTTTTCCCACTGGTTAGAAGTTCTCACTATATATTTCCTCACTGGTGCTGCCACTCATCTGGCACGGATGCCCGCACCCTCTTTGCTCTAGTTTATCCATCTGTAAAATGGTGTTAGCCATCCCTGGAGAAGCAGGGTCTTGGCATCCTTTTCCTCTATTCACAAAAGACTTTAGGGCCCTCCGAGGCAGCACTGTTTAAACACAAAATGTTGTGACTATCGTTTCGTTATTTGAAAATCTAAACTGCGTGAGGATGCTTCTATGCCACGTTGCTAAGTAACAGACAGATCTCCCTGCCCGCTCTGAGATGTTGAGGCTTGCTGCAGCTTGGCACCGGGGCAGCCTTTCTCAGCCTGAGATGGAGGTAAGAGAGAGAGTTACTGGGGTCAAACTGCTATGGATATACTGGGAAGAGAAAGGATGTAGCTTCCGGACATCATGGCTGTGTGTGCTTGCTCTTTGGACCCAACAGCTCAGCTTATATACCAACGTTAACAGGTGGAAGGGCCTAACCCTATGTTCACATTGCTTCTCTGAAGTAACCACATCCATACACAGTTTATTGACCAAGTTGTAAGGAATGAGATAATTAAACACGGCCTGCAGGCAGTAATACCCGAGGCATGGCATTGTCCTTCTGACATGCTTGCCCACATGTTTTTAAGGGAAGGAAACAAACCTCATACCACTAATATTGAACCATTAAAAATATTCCCTCCAGAGCCTAATAATCTCCTGTTGACAGTTCCACTGCAGAGAGATGCTGTTGTAAAAATCTAAAGGAAGATAAGCTCTTCAGATATGACATTTAGATACAGTGACAAGTAATTATACACACACACAAAAGAAAGAGTTCTCACCCTGAGTTCCTCTAGGTGAGGACTACTCATTGAATATATTCTTCTGCTATAGAAAACTTCCCAGCAGCTTTACCGCGATCAGCCTTTGTCTCTTTAATAATGATTTAAGCCAGGCAGCAGCATCTTGACTTTCAAAAACCCAAGGATATTTTCTCCCTGGCCATGTAACCGTGAAGAATAATTTTAGAAAATTCTGAAATGATCTCATCAATGGGGATGTGATGTTCAGTACTCATCTAAAATCCTCTACCCATCTGCTTCCTTGCAGAGCAGCATGGGAAAAAGACAAAAAAAAAAAAAAAACAAGGAAACCAATAAAGTTGTTTGGGATGAACAGGAGAAAAAAGGGAAGGACAGAGAAGAGGAAAGGCAGTATGGAAGGCCAACAGATGGAAATCAAGCTGCTGAAGAACTCTTCCTGGACAAGGCAGGGGAACGGAGGCCGCTCTTCCTTGGAAAATCACAAAGCTCATTTATTTTTCAGTGACAACTTCCTGGGTACTTTCTCTGTGCCGGGCCTGTCCCAGGTGCTGAGAAGTAAAGGTGAGCCCTGCTTCAGATACGCAGATCAACCAGAGGAAGCACTTAAGGAGGCAAAGAAATGCACACTAACAGACAGAAGTAGAAGCTGTACAGGAACCCACAACGTGCTCAGTGTACCGGGTATGATCCAAAACTATGGTGAATTTTTGAATTAAGAAAATGTATTATAGTAAAAAAAAAAAAAAAAAAAAAAAAAACCACAGTGCCATTAGTCTTCCTTTAAATATTTTTTAAAACCTTCACTTTGAATACATGTATCCCATCATTTCTTGTCACTTTCTTTTCTTTCTGTTTTCGTCTTTTTGAGGCAGGGTCTCACTATGCAGTTCAGGCTGGCCTTGAGCTCACTTTGTAGCCCAGGCTGGTTTTGAACTCCCAATGTTCCTCCTGCCTCAGCCTCCCGAATACTGGGATTACAGGTGTGTCCCACCACGCCCACTTGTGTCACTTTCTGAAGCAATCTGAAAGTGCTCCATTGCGAATGTCTTTTTTTAAAGAAAAATAAACAAAACAAAACAACAACAATGAAAGCAAAAAAAAAAAACAACAGTACAATGCATGACCTCAAAACAAAGCGACAGGAATTCACAACGGTTGTCACATTACATACTGTTCTCTTCAGTGAAGTTGTTCAGTCCACCAGATGTAAGAGTGTAAGATTGATCAAAGAATCAAAGACGGTAACAAGTAATTTAAAAAGACATTGGAAATGATGCAGAGCTTCCCCATGCAGGATGGTAGGAGTTCGACCATGGTTCTTATACTGCATGTTGTTGTCTTCAGATCAGTCATTCTCATTACCAGATGCAAGCGTGCAAAATTGGTCAAGAAAAAAGAAAATTTTAAGCATTAACTGTTCCTTTCAATAACCCACAGACATTTTAGTTGAGCTGTCACAGCAGCCTTGATGTCCCAAATCTGTGCAAAACAATTACCTTTCATTTTTTTAACTCCATGAAATATTTTATTTTTAATGTTTTAACTTTTTTTTTTTAGCTTATTAGTACATGCGTGTAGTTAAACAAAAAGACATCCACCTTCCAGGGTCAGTTCAACTTTGGAGAAGAGCCAGAGGTCACATGGTACCAGATGTCGTGAGTAAGGCAGAGGAGGACACAGGACGATATTTTCAAAGCCTACTTTTCCACTGGCTGTCACTAGGCAACAGCATTCACTGCATTGTTCTGTCTCACCTTGCAAAGACACTTACAAAAAAGGACTTCCAGAGGTGCTCCAGAAACTGTCAAGAACAATGGGACAAGTGTGTCCAAAATGAAGAGGAATATTCTGAGGTGGGTTAATGGCAATATGCCTTTTATAGTAATAAAGCATTTTCATTTAAACATGCATTATATTTATGGTCATGTCTTGTATATAAGTAGAAGATGGCTAGAAGTTGGCCAGAAAAGAAGCCAGCAGAGGCTCCTGGGTTTACACTTGGCATTGGGGTCCTACCTCAAAGGCACTCAGAACATGCAGTGCACCTTGTCCACTGCCACCATTGCATTTGGAATAAGAAATGCTTAATGAGCGGCAGCTTTTAGAGCACTCTGTATCTCTCTCCCCTTCCCAGCTCCCTCAGTGGTAATAGCCGCTCTGTTTTCAAGACGGTTGATTCCATTCTTATGTCTGGAATAAAATCGAAGCAAATTGTCTGATTAGTTGGTTTATTGCCTTCTTGGAATCCTTGCTATTTTTCATAGGCTCTTCCTCAACCTTTCATCCATATGAATGCCTATTTCCTCCTTCGATATATAATTAAATGCTTCCTGAGATTCCAGCTGCTGTCAATAAGGCTTTGCAGGAAGCTATCTTCCACGATCAAGCTAGAAAAGATCCCTGTGTACACAGGGTGGATTGATGTTATACCATCTTTAAAAAAAAATGTGAAGGTTTCTGAGGCTGGAAGAAAACCAAACATTTCTCTGATGTCGAAAGAGTTCCTCAGGAGGACTCAGCTTACAAAAGCCCCTAGCCGTGCTACGTGGATTAGCTGTAAATTAAGTTAAAATTCTATAAACATCACGAGGAAGACCTAATAGTATCTTTCAGTCCCCTGAATCATGTTTCTTAATGTAACATACCACATTCCCCAGATGCTTGGAGCCTGGAGCGAGAGATGGGAGGCAAAACTCACATGAACTGGTTCTGCTTTTCCAATCACAGCTGCTGTCCAGCAATAAACACTCTCCGTGCAAATTGCCTCAAGTGATTCTCTAGAAACTGACTAGTTTCTTAAGCTGTATCTTTAACACCAAAAGAAATTGAAAACTTTTTTATGACTTATGTCCATAATACATTCCTTCAGTGTATGTTGTTTGTATCACCCAATACCTTAAACTATGTTTTCACTTACACTGTGTATTGTTCTTGAAATTAAATTGTTTCAAAGAGTGGTGGAAAACTTGTGTGGATTAAAACCATTTATGATGTAGAAATCAAGTCCATTCTTCTGGTAATGAAAGTCTTGGATGGACCTATATTCTACTCCAGTTATTCTGTCCTGCACGGAAAACTCTGGGCACTTTCATGCATAAGAACTTCCATCTAAGTTTTATAATCCAATTAAAGAGCTCAAATAAAGTCTGCTGTCTTTCTTGTCTTTTTTTTAAGTCATGAGATGAAGATGACTGTATTTTTGTTTTGTAAGGTTCAAGGGGATATTAAATGTTTGGTCATGCTCCTAGAAGCTTTGTTTTCTCCTAATCCTATTGTTCCCGAGAAGAGATTGGCAGGGAATGTCAAAGCTGTTGGAGTTTTTTGTTTGTCCTGCTTCCCCAGAGCTTTGCAAAATGGTACAGGGCCCACTGCTCCTCCCATCCAGGGCTCACATCTCACCTCTGCTTTGTGATTGCTGCAGTGGTACTGGAGGAGGGGGGCGTGCATTGCAGCACCGGAAGTCAGAAGATATGCACAACTACTTTGAAGATAACGATGTACAACATAATAACCATTGTTAATTTCCTATCATCTTGTTTTGAAATTCTGAAACATTTTTATTGGGTTTTTATTTTTACTCTCTTTAAAAAAGAAAATAATGGGTTTTTCTTTTCTAATTTGAGAATTCAAGGCATAGAAACATACATTTGATCTTGGTAATAGTGTTCTGTGTGGTTTTGCTGTCTTTTCTACTTTTTATTCTGCTTAATTTACTGAACACTCAGAGATGTATGCTACAATCTCCCACAATGTTTTTGAATGCTTATTTCTTTTTATAACTCTAACAATTTTATCTATTTTGAGGCTATATTGTTTAAAGCATATAAGTTTAAAATGAAATATATATATGTATATATATGTATATATATGTATATATGTGTGTGTGTGTATTATATATATATATATATATATATATATATATATATTAAATCTGTATTCTACATGGGTCTTTCCTCTCAGTGAATTTCATCTAGGGAGTGATGGGTAGGTTTGCTCAGAGTCCTCTAGGTGTCCTTGACTGCAATGCAGTGAGCTCCTGTTTTGGGGACCACCGTGGCTCAGACTGCACATCGTGTTTGAAGGACTCAGACTGTTGTTGCTCAGAGGGATGCTGGAGAGCTCTCTGTCAAGGTGTCCTCATTTCACACAGCGGGAGCACTGATGCCCAGTGGTATTTGCTGTTCTAGTCCCCACAGCCAATTGGTGGCAAAGCTAAAAAAGAACCCAAGCTTTCTGGTCCAGAACTACTTGTGTCAAACTAGTTTCTGCATATATGTGTGGGTTTACTCAAGATATTATACTGTTGGTATTTTATTGATTATGTTAAAATGTTAGCTAACTGATTAAGCGAAAAATAGACCTTCCTGGGAGGAAAAGCTTGGGTTACTTGAAGTGTTAGTTTCCTTCAAATTAATGTATAGTAATTAATTCAGTAGATTCAAGACATAAAAAATACAAAACCATAGATAAAATATTGTGAAGTTCATTCAAAAATATAATCAGTCAAGAACTGCTTTTAATTTTATAGAAAAGGCAATTCATTAGAACTTTCAGATATAATAATACCGTGGCCCCCCCAAAATTTGTGGGATTATATTCCTGAAGTACCCATGAATTGTGAAAAACCATGAATTTCAGATATTGGCAGGGGGAAAATGCCTATAAATGGCCATTTTTTAAATAGTTTAAACCCCAAATATGCTATGTCTCTTGCAGTTATGTAATTTAATTTAATAAAATACATTTAAATTTAATAAAATATTAATAAAATAATTAATAAAATTTAATTTAATAATTTATTTAATAAAACAAAAGTATTAATAAACCCTTAGCACATGCAGGGCGTTTGGGCAGCACCCCAAGGATCTTAGGGCTTTAGGAAGAACAAAACTGAGACAGCTACCCATGGTACAGCACCCGTTAGGATGTGGGAACGCTGGTGCATCTGCCGGAGATGGGTTACAGGGCAGTAGCCAATCAGGAGCAAGAACCGAACAGTATTCTTGGAGTGGCTGTTTGCAAACCTCCCTCCAAGAGAACAATTTTCTGCAAAATTTCAGGAGTTTCCATGAACAGTTATTATTTAGCTTCTAAGGGAAAATTCATGAAAGACTGAGGCTGCAAACTAAACCATGACTCCACAGAGGTATAAAACTGTATAAAACTCCAACAATTAGAATAACATAGTACTGCTTCAGAGTAAGCAGATACAGAAATAGGAAAACATTGATATCTCCCTAAAGCTTTTTTTTTTTTTAGAGAAAGGGTCTCACTCTGTAGTTTAAGCTGGTCTTAAACTCACTCTTCATCTCAGGCTGGCTGCAAACTCAAGGCAATCCTCCTACCTCAGCCTCCTGAGTGCTGGGATTATAGGCATACATCACCATGCCATCCCAAAGTATTTTCTAATGCTTGTAAGAATATATTTCAAAGTAACATTTCAATTTGGTAAATAAAATACTCAATGAATAGCATTGGTAAAATTGACCAACTGTTAAGCAAAACAATAAGTTAAATCTCTAGTCTCTACCACACTTACACAAAGGTAAATTCCAGATGGTTTAAATATTTTTTAATTTTTCATTAATTTTAATGGACAAGTAATAATTGTGTATATTTCTATGGTACAATGTGATGTTTAGAACTATATATATGTCGCATGAAGATTTAATCAAACTAACTAACTTATGCATCACCACATTAATTTATCATTTTTTTGTGGGGATAACATTAAAAATCAGGCTGGGGAAGCTCAGTGGCATAGTGCCTGCCTGGCAAGCCCAAGGTCCTGAGTTCAATTTCCAGTCCAAAAACAAAACATTAAAAATCTATTTTGGCAATTTGGAAATATGCAATATATTATTGTTAAATGTGATCTCTATGCTCAACATTTGTCACCATCCAGAAACTGCAAATTAAAACCACAATGAGAATGGCTACTATCAGAAAGATAAATGTTAACAAGGTCATGAAGAAAGAGAAATGTTTGCACACTGTTCATGGCAATGAAAGTTAGCATATCTGTTCTGGTAAATTGTGTGGAAATTTTGTGAGGAATAGAGTTCCATATGATTCAACAATCCCAATTCTGAGCAAATATAAAAAAAACCAAAATCATTATGTTGATTTCTCACTTTTCAATCTGTTGCATTTGTGATTAAATCTCAGCATAAACACTCAAAGAGCACCTTGGGGATACTGAAGTTTTCCATGTGGATAGTAATACTTGATGCTAATACTTGTTTATTTTGGGTTTTGGTATTTTTGCACGGAAGGGTTGGTTTAGTTTGGTTGTTTGAGACAAGGTCTCATTATGTAGCCCAGGCTGGCCTCAAACTCACTGCAATCCTCCTGCCTCAGCCTCCTGAGTACTGGGATTCCAGTCATCACCACTATGCTCAGCTCTATTTTGGCTTTTTTTTAAGGAAAGGATGATGAAATCTGTTGTGAAACAGATCAAATTACCTGCCTTACTGGTCCATATTCATGAATCTGATCCTTTTATTATAAATAGGGAACAAGCAGTCAAGGGTCAACAAACACTTGAAATAAACCAGCAGCATGAAAGAGGATCACTAAGGTAAACAGAGTAACTGATTATAAGGACGCATGTTGGATTAAAAAAGAGACCACAACCACCAAAATAGAACAGGATCCTTGAACATGGTACAAAGAACAAATATGACATTTTTAGACATTAAAAAATAGTTGTCTAAATAAGAGTCTGTATAAAAGCTAGGAGACAAAGTCAAAGATTATGCAGCTAAAAATAAAGAAAAAAAGGAAAGGAAGAAAATATTTTAAAAGGGGAGAATACAGGTGATGCGGTAGACCTAACTCCAACCCGAGAATTCTAACACCAATGCAGTAGGAGTCCCCCCAAAAAGGAGGCAGAATTAGAAGGATGAAAAATAATTAAATCCATCACAGGAGAAAATCTCCTACAGTAGATGAAAACACAAGTCTTGGATTCTCCAATAACTAAGCAAAATGACCCACATCTTAAAAACAGTCTCATGAAATTCTGAAACACCAAAAATAAAGAGAAGAATGTGAAACATCCAGGGTCAAAGATAGAGACAGCAAAAGAGACACAGTGAGAGAGAGAGACAGACAGACAGAGACAGATAGATGGAGAGAAACGGAGAGAGAAAGAGAATCCACAAGGGAGTTGGCATCAGATTTCTTATCAGTTGTATTGGACGCTAGAACATGGTGCAGTGACGCTGGCATAGGTTACTTTCAAGTTATGTTCTAAAGCTGGCCAAACTGTCTACCACATGCGAGGGTAGGAGGGCAACTTTTTAAACACACAGGGACTCAGAAATCTTACCTCCCAGTCTCCCTTCCAAAGTACTTCCTGTATGCCAAAGAAAATTCAAATAGAAAAAGAAGAAAGGAGAAAAAACATTTAGACCAAACCAGAAATGTAACAAATAAAATAAAAAAATAAAATCTTAAGATGATGGTCATGCAGCAATACCACAGGTAGAAATGCAAAGTCAAACAGGAATTTAGAAATGACCCCCACAGTTTTTTCTATAAAAAAAAAAAAATTCATTGCAGTAAGTGTAATTGAGAACATTATATAATTCTTAATTGTGTAAAGATAATGTTAAAAGTCTCACAGTCCAGAAATGAATGGTTCAAACTATAAAGTACATGTGTGGCTTTGAGCAGTTACTTAAATTTTCCAAGGTTTAATTTCCTTATTTCTAAAATGAACATAAAAATAACTTCTACTCCATAGAGCCATAGCAATTATTAAATGAAATAATACATACAAAAGTATTTAGTTTAGGGCCTGGCCCTCAGCAATGTCTGAAAACGTTGGATTTTGTTATAATTTTGTATCGAGAAAAAGGAGAGGTAATGAGACAATTTGGAAAAACAAACCAAAAAAAAGCCGTTAAAAAATGTCTTGTGCTAAAAACAATAAGAAAAGAAGGAAAAAATGGAAACAAAGCTTTTGTAAATAAGGAAGGGAAGAGGGGTTCAAGGGAGGAGAAAGAAGTTAAAAAAAAGAATCCAGTTGTATCATGTACAGGTAAAAATTCCCTACAATGAATGTGATCATTATATTACTTAAAATGTACCAATAAACTTAATTAATAAAAAAGTCATGTGTTAAATCAAATTAAAATGCAATATGATTTTGAGCAAGTGAAGAAATACAAAGCTGAAAACAGAATTCATTTGACCTTGAAGATTGGAGTTTTCTCCTTTGAGGGCCATTGGGTTTTATGACTTAGGATTATTTTTCCTTCCCTACAAGTCTAATCAAACTACATAGTTTTCCACTGAATAATATTTACATAATCATAATTTTCGATTGCCATTTAATGGTATTTGATTTTTAAAAACTCCTATCGTCAAAGCACAGAAGACTTAATTATAGTCACAGATCAGAATATAAATGCTCTAAACCTTGATCAGGTAAAAGTAACGACCCAAGCTGAGAGGGGAAGCCAGGAAAGAGGAGAAGGCAGCACGGAAAGTGTCTGTGTCCTCTTCTTACCCAATATGTATGCAAAAAATAGTGTTTGGGGATGCTGTTTACAGTTATAAAAGGAAGCCAAAGGAGGTATTTTAAATAACACAACTGTTTTAAATGGTGGAAGAGGAGGAGAGGAATGATATTAATATGCTAAATTCCATAACTTCCAAAACCAATTTACTTCTTGGGACAAGAACCCGGCAGTGGTGACGGGTCGGAGCCCAGCGGTCAGTGGGGACAACCCTGTTGACTCGACCAGGCCCTCGGGAGTGGCTCCGCGGGGCAGAGCTGGGTGGTCCACCCAGGTGACCCTGAGGACTCGACTGGGCCTCCGGACGCGCTGTATCGAGGCGGAGCCTGGCAGTTCCCTGGGTAACTCCGCCTACTCCACCTGACCCCCGATGGCCTTGAGGGCTTGTTAGTGGGGTCTTGACCATAGTGAACCTGGTTCCCTGCCTATCTACTGTCTTTGAGCATGGGTGCTTTTCCACCTCCTGCCAGAGCAATTTGCATATACCCATGTTTGTTACAGCATAATTTGAAGAAGCCGTGTCTCTTCCAAACGTGAGAGCCTGAGAGAGTACATAAACCAAAAAGTACAATTATCAGAGGGAAGATGACTGATTGGGTGGGAAAACAACGGAGATGAGGGTGGAGAAAACTGATTAATCAAACGAGCCATCATCTGTATAACTGAATAACAAATGCAAAGATAACAATTTGTAATACAGCATCCAGTGTTAATTCCCTACTATCTTCTCTATAATTTGGTATTTCCTTTATCATTTTTGTGTTAATAAATGCAAAGATAACATTATATAATACAGCATCTGGTGCTAATTCCCTATTATCTTCTCTATAATTTTGTATTTCCTGTATTGTTTCTGTGTTATTCTGGTTTATATGTCTCCATTCTTTTGTCCTTAAAATAAAAAAAATAAAAATAAAAGGACCTGGCAGCACAAGGTGGGGGATATCCCACAGCAGGCAGGAAGACAATTTTACTTTTTATTTTATGCCTGTATGCCTATTTGAAATTTTTCCCAAGAGTTTCAGTTACATATATTATTCAATAAATCAAAAAGTATTGCCCAGTCTGTCAATAAATATCTATACAGAACCTCCCATAGGCCTCTGTTCTCTAGCTTCTGAGAATTAACAAAATAAAATCTTGACCCTGCAAAAGCTCACACTCTGGTCAGTGAGATTAACAGTAAACATGTAAATGATTTGATAATTTCAGGTAATAATTGCCATGTAGAAAGTCAGGTAATGTGATATGGAGTGCATACAGGGACACGTGGGAAATCTGCCTTTTCTGGGGAGATCAAGAGGCCTTGGGCAGACATGACGTTTACACTGAGATATGCATGAAGAGAAAGTGGCTATGTGAAGTCTTGGGAACATAGCACTTTCAGGGACCTGTGATTGGTAGAAGCTTGGCATGATCACAGTCTACAAAGCAAGCTGGTTGATTGAAATGGAATGGCTACAGGGAGACAATAGGAACTGAGTTCATAAGATTTGAAGGCCAGATTTTATTAGATCTTTTAAATCATGGTTAATAATTTGACTTTGTTCAATTGAAATGAGAATTTATTAAAAGGTTTTAAGTAAGAGAATATGACCTGAGTTGGTTCTTGTTTTAACAAGTTTGTTGTTTGAATCAGGCAATATCATAAAATGAGCCCTAGTTTTAACCACTTTCTATTTAGCAATACAATAAATTGTAACCAATGAAGGTAAAGGTAGAGGTGAACAGCTGGGTACTGTAGTGATTTGGAATAGGATGATAGTAATGCAGATGGCAAAAAGGAATAAGAAGACTTTGGATGAATGGATGGATGGATGGATGGATGGATGCGTGGATGGAAAGGTGAGTGGACAGATGGATGGACACATGGATGGATGGAGTGGAGAAAAGGAATCTACCGTGACTTCTAGATTTTTTCCAGGAGAAGTTGAGTGGATGGTGATGCCTTTTGCTAATGCAGGAATGTGAGGAGCAACAGTTTAGGAAGAAGGGCTAAAATCCATGTTTCTGTTGTAGTTCAGTTAAATTTAAAATGTATTAGACATTCAACTGCAGGCATAAAGTAAGCTGCAATATAGGCAAGTCAGGAGAAGAGCTCTAACTAGAGAGATCAGTTTAAGGCCCTGGGATTCACTGTGATCTCCAGGAAAGGGAAGCAGAAACAAGACATCCCCAGAGAGCATCCCAGGAGACAAACATTAGCAGCCCAGTAGGGAAGGGGAACAAGCAAAGACTGCAGAAGAGTGACTGAGGTGGTTAGAAGTCAACCAAGCAATTTGTTGTATCACTGAAAACAGGACTGGGGGAGGACAGTGGTCAACTGTGTCGGGTACAGCTGCGAGGTCAAGCAACATGAACAAAGGGAACTGATGACTGGCTTTGTGACATAAGTGTACTTTCTATGGAGTAGCAGAGACAGGAGCTCAGTTGGAATGCCATGGAAAGGGGACAAAAGGTGACAGACTGGGGAGTGTAGAAAAGTCCTCAGAGGAGTTTTGTGAATGAGTTGGTAGCTAATGAAAGACATGAAGTGAAAGGAGGGTTTTGTTTTGGTTCATTTTGTTTAAGGGAGTGACATTAAAGCCTGTCTGTATGCTAGGAAGAATCATCAAACGAACAGAGACAAATTGATTATATTGGAACGGGAAGAGATACTTACAGGAATGAAGTCTGGGGGAAGATGAGAGAAGATGAGAAGCACCACACGCAGTGGGAAGGGTTTGCATTGGATGGAATCAGATTTTTTTCCACTGAAACACAACAGAAGCCCGTGTTGTGTGTATGAAGCTCATATAAGTCGGTGGATACAATGATGAAAAAATGAGTTACTTCCCATCCGATTGCGTGGATTTTCTCTATAAATTGTGAGACGAGGTTAACCACAATGCAGGGCTAATGGAGGGGTGGGCTAGTTAACTACTGCAGGCCAGAAGGGTGAAGTTCGTGAACATTCCAGGGAACTCTGTTCAGATTCTCCAGTAGTCTTCAGAGATCATGTGTGATTCGTGGGAATAATATGAAAGCTTCTGTTTTAGTGGAGATTACGAAGAGAATGTTTCCGCCTCCCCTTCTGTTTCCTCTCCTTCTCTCCTTTTTCATTTCCTGAGATGAACCTTAATCTGTTTTAAAATGCGTGCTGCTTTGTGTAGCCAGTTTGCTAGTACTTAGCTTGATTTTTAGGTTGCTTGTTAGGAGATTTAGCTTTGAGGGTTCCTTCCTGACGCTAAAGCTAAATGCTGTGTGTTATGGGAGTGTACCTCGAGCTTCTCTTTCCGCCTCTTTCGTAGTCTGAGTCCCTCCTACCTCAGCCTCCTGACTGCTGGGACTAAGGGAGTGTGCTGCAACCCACCCCCACGCCCCCACCCCCTCTTTCTCCTTTACTGTTTTTCATCCTTCTTAAGTAACCTGGTAGTTTGTGTTACTCTTTCCATGTTTCTGGGGACCAAGAACCTGGAGACGACTCCAGAACCCACCCCCAATCAAGTAACCAAAGTTTGTTTTCTGGTTGTTCGTGTGTTTGTGCTCCGGCGTGAAACCTCAGGCCTTTGTACTAAGCTCCACCCCCAACCTACTTTTATTTTGAGACAGCGTTTCACTGAGTCCGTTAATTGCCCGGGCTGAACTCAAACCTGCCATCCTCCTGTTTCAGCCTCCCACAGTGCTTGGGGAGGGTGGGTGGGGGAGGAATTCATGGTTCTTCCCTTGTCAAATTAATCTTTATAGCTGTTCTCCTCCCTCCCAAAACAAGTGAGAATAATTAGAGGAATTATGTGATTATTTTTTTCTCCACAAACATTTATCTACTCAAATGCAGGCATGGAGTCAATTGTACTTAGGTTTGACCCGGTCAGGAATACTATCAGGCAAGAAGAAAGCAGGGGGAGACATGGGAGACACAGTGCTCTGAAAGGAGGAATTCAAGGGCTCTGTGTTAAGGAAAATGTGTGTCCAAAGATGGGTACAACCAAACACCCCACCCTCATTCTAACTGCATGCTCTCTTGTGGTGTGATCTAGAAGTGGAGTGTTTCCTTCAGATCTGGGCTTGCCATATGTCTTGCACTAACCAATACAATGCAATATAAATGATACTGTTTAACTTCTGGTGTAGGGCTTTAAGAAACCTAGGTTTCTGCCTTAGCTAATTAGAATACTTGATTAGTCTTGAGATCCAGTGCCATGTAAAGAAGCCCAAGCAGGACACCTAGAGATAGCCCTACTGGAAGAGCTACTGAGGGGTCCTATCCCCACCACCAAGGTTCCAGTAAGTGCCGCCACATTCATTCACCATCTGACTACAATCTCAGGAGGGAATCCAGCTGTTACTATGTGCACAAGAACCCGGGAACCCCTGTTCAAATGCCTGACACACAGAATTGTGGGAAAATGCAAGAGTTGCTTCTGGAATCATTAATCCTCAGGGTGGTTCATTACACAGCACCAGATAACTGAATGAGGAAACACTCCTCCACCTCGTTAGCACCCATTGCTGAAAGCGGGTGAGTTCAGGGTCTGCTGATATAAGTGAAACAGTAGCAGGCTTGGTGGAGTTGGTGGATTTGAGGTTCCCATGAGGCTGAGGAGTTTATGAAGCAGGGTTACAAGAGAGATGAGACAACCGGAAGTGGTAGCAGAAAACAGGAAAAACTGCAAGCAATATTTTAAAGGCTGCTGTTGTGACTAGTGACAAGGTCCTGAGTAACCACAGGACTGGATGGCTGCGATGGGGCGGAAGAATCAGGGAGACCAAGCAACAGAGAGGCCAGAGTGTCAAGTCGGTCATCTGCACAGACTTTAAACTTTGCCAGAAGCGTTGGCAAAGAAACAGCTTATCACATAGTGTGAGCCTATGTGCTCTGGGGCCAGATTACATTTCCAACCCTGAGTCTGTCACTGAGTGTAATGCTAGGCATAAGTATGTGATCCCTTTGTACCTCCATTTACTCACCTGTAAAATGAGGGATATAAAATCACCCATTGCATAGGATCATAGGAATTAAATGAAATAGTGAAGAGAAGGCATTCTTAGATAATGCCAGCCCTCATTATCACTGGCAGTAGAGATAAAGGCAGCAAAGCAGGTGCTAGAGGCACCACAGACTAAGGTCAGAGAGTGACAGCAATGAGGTGGGGTAGCAGGTGGTAACATCTGATAATGTGCTTCAAAGGGGCTGAGATCTTTGAAGTTGAAAGCAAGAGAAATGATTAATTAAAAGCAGAAAAGGGGAGTAAGGAAAAGACTTAGTATTTCCCAGGCTGTGAGGTCTGTGAGGTATGAAATCAAAAGTGTCTACTGAGAGAGCTGCAGAGGAAGCGGTGTCCTTGGGGAGAGTCGGGTTCCAGTTAGAATGAGAGGTGAAGGGAACATTCAGGGAAGAGATGAGAAGCTATGTTTGCTGATGGCGGACCTTGAGCTCCAAGAGCATAATGGAGGGGTTTGGAGCGATAGGGAGGAATGGAAGAAAGTCAGATTTCAGGGTGCCCAGAGCAGTGTGGAGACAAGGAGCATGCAGTGAGGGGTCATCTGATGGGGTCAGAGGGTTAAGGCTGAAAGATCTATGACCCACATGGGATGGGTATACGAAGTCTCCCAAGGTAAAATGGACAGATCTGGAGCCAACTGTCCATGCTTATGGCTCAAAGTGGCATCTGGGTCTGGGAAGTGAGCAGGGAACTCTGGGAGTATTCTTCTGGGGAACTCTGCTTATGCAAGCTCCTAAAGGTACCTGGGAGGTAGCGCAGGTAAAGGGCATATTCCCCCCATCTAGCCATACAGTGGAAAGTGGGAGCACTCACCTGTGATCCACTTGTGGAAGCCCAAAAGGTGATTGGCGCTTTCCAGTGACATAGAGACTGACGCACCTGACCCTGGACAGTAACCAGCTGTTTAACATTTCCCAAGGCAAAAAAAAGGACCATTATTAACCTTTACGGTGCATTAATTCAAGTCAGGAATAAACACTCCCCTGGCAGACTCAGTCTCCCTGGTACATGACTTCACCAGCACATTGGTGTTTCATCAGAAGGAAAAGGCTCTACTTCCTCTAGGGCCTGTAGCAAGCAGACCAGTGTGGATATGGGCTCAACCAGGTGCCCCTTATAATGCACAAACTGCACATAGTATACAGTGGCTCTGGCTGGAAGTAGACTAAACATCGTCTTCCTTGGGTTTGTGTGTTGGTTCTAATTGTGTTACCTTGGATTGATCATTTCTCTTCTCTGAGTGCATTCATCTTTGAGGGTATAGCTTGGTTCATGCTATGATGTGTCCAAAGACACAAAGATAAAATGGAAACACACAGTCTTTAGAAAACAGACAAAAAACAGTTACTCCACTATAATACTACCCTCCTCTCACACATATGTCAGGTTCTGGCCAAAGAGATGTAAATAGAAGTGAAGTATGTGACATATGAACAGAAGTAGTGAAAAGCCTTTCCACAGTTCTCCAGTTCTATTCAGGTCCCACATTCCTAAGAGAAGCTTCCCATTGAAACAGTGGAACCACAAGAGGAAAGCATCACCACATGACACATAGCTACCTGGACTCATAATGAATTCTGCATAAGCAATAAACTGAAGCCATTCATATTTCAGTGGTCATGTGTTACTGCAGCAAAACCTAGCCTATCCTTACTGATGTGGGGGGGAAAGTAACTAACAATGGATGGAATAGAAATTGTTTTCTAAAAACGGATGGATCTGATTAAGTGTTTGGCTTTGGATTGACCAAAAATATATGCCAGACTAAGGCCAATGCTGAATTGCTCAGGATAACGTATGAAGGCTGAACACAGTGTCCCCACAGTCCTTCATCTCTTTACTCAGATTCTCTGTAAGTACATGTTATATAAAGCATTCAAATTATTTTCTTGGACAACCCACCCTCTCACATGCTCAACTCCAAATGAGACTCTACCTAGAAAATGAGAGTCCCTCATCTTCTTGGCCACAGTGATTGAGTTAGCAACATGTATGTGAACAAAGCCATGCCATAGAAAGGACCCCAAGGTATCTTACTGGAGAATCATTGGGAAATAGGTTTCTTTTTTAAGAGGCAGTTATGTGAATGGAGATAAGGCTAGAACTACCAGGGCCATGTCTAGCATGGCTTACAGAGAATCTTTCTGAAAATGAAGATAACTTAGAAGAAAGTATAGTCAAGAAATGATGAGACAGTGGATAGATTATATTATTTATCTTCTTCAGGATACCCACAAATGACAGACCCGTCTCACCATGGAGAGGGACAGGAGCCTGCATACTCCAGCTTGTTAAACCAGTGCAAAGCTCAGATTTCAGCACATAACTCACCTCCATCTGCTGGAAGAGAAAACCTTCATGTTCCCTGGGTACAACAACCCATCTCTACTCTCCATACCATGATTGGCAGGAGACACAGTGGGACCCCAAAGTTGTGTGTGTTCCAAGAAAGATCTTCACCCCCTTTTCCTCCTTTACTTCTCCAATACTCAGGATCTCTGTATCATTTTCTGCCTTAGAGACTGCCTGGATTAATCCATCACAATTCTCATCCCTGTTTGCCGGACCACAAGATTCATGGCTCCAGGTCATCCCTTACAACCCACCTCTCATCCCAGACACCTTCTGTCTTACTTTTTTTCATTGCTGAGACAAAATACCCAGCACCCAAAGTTAAAGGAGGAAAGGTTTATGTAGCTCACAGTTTATAGAGGTTTCAGTTCATAATTGGCTGACTCCAAGGTAGGGTGACGTGGCAGAGAGGCATCACAGAGGAGAAAGAGTTCATGGCAGGCAGAAGGCAGCAAAGCAGCCAAGAAGGAGTAAGCAGCAAGGGACAAACAACCACAGCAGCCCTCTTTCTGTCCCTTATATTCCGCCCAGGATACCTGGGCAGGTAGTGCTCACACCCAGGAAGGGCCTTTCCATTCCATTATTTACTCTCAGAACTGTGCCAGTGCAATCAGTAGACTAATTTAGTCATCACACATGCTTGATCTCAGCATCACACACTGAATCCCCGCATCATGCAATCTAGATCCAGCCACCTCTGAAAAGTTGGGGTGGGGAGGGAGGCATCTAGACACAAGCCATAAGACCTTCTAATCTGATTTTCCCTCCCACCCCTCCAACTCCTGCAACTTTCTCATTGTGTTCTCTAAAACGCAGAGCAGATGGACAAATCACGAAAATTCCAAATCTCAACATCTTTGCTGAACTTTGCTCTAAATGAAATGGGCTTTCTCCTAAGGACACCGCTTCCCCTTCTGCTCCCAGGTGATGAGCTTGTTCTTCCCACCTGATCATCTGGCCATCAGGCAGAGATATGTTGGGTGGCTTTTTTGCTCACCATTGATGTCTCACTTCTTCCCAAAGCTCCTGGCTCTGAATAGCATGCCTCTGGACTCCCGACCACATCCGCTTTTGTTGCAGTCATCTCCAGATCCTGAGTCATTCTCCTTCTGGGTTGGTTTTAGCTGCTAGCTCACAAGCAAGTACCCACGTGTCTTAATGTTTGTTGATCTCAATGCCAGCACGGAGAAAGCTTCCCATATTCTGGCTTCTCTTTTCTTGAGTTACTGCTTTCCAATGAATGATCTTTTCCTCCTCCCTCCACTAGTCACCTCAACTGCCTATTCACATGGTCACACTCATCAGTATCAATAGCTTCCTGTTCTCCACTACCTCGGTTTCAACTTCCCCATGGATTACTAGTTCTTCATTGTTCCTGCTACTATCCCAGCCAGAGCCCACAACCACTCTCTGACCCCACCAGGATAAAGATTCTGCCATTTTTATTGCTCATTTCTTACTTTCCCTCTCACAAAGCTGAGAATCTATAGTCTCCATTGTAATCATTCCCTTACCCTTTCCTGGTTTCTTGTCATTTACCTGGAAAACCTATAGTTTGATTTAAATCCAGCACTGTCCTGAGCCCGCACCTGTGCCTCCCAGCAGGATGTGGCTACAGAACAGATACCAACGTGCTAACAGGTCTCACTTTTAAGTCAGCGCCTTTACCTACAGCCCGTTGTGCCGCCATTCTTCCTATTGTTGTTTCTGAGCTCACTCTCTTCCCACTTTTCTATATTCCTTTCCTCTCTTCTCTCAAAACCTCTTCCCCACCCTCCCTTTCAGGTGCGGATCTGATTTCCATCATCCTTAAGTAAGTAAAATCAGTCAGAGGAGAATTTCCACATGCTCCTACCACCAGACCTTCCAACACCCCCTCCTGATCTCACATTTTCTGCCTTCCTTCTATTTCAGTGGATTAAACTATCCACACTCTTCCAAGACCAACTTCTTACATGTATGTGATTATCTGCTCCCTTCACACCTACCCAAGAATATTAACTTATCATATATTCCATCTTTCCTGCATTGTTTATTCTTCCTTTGCTAGAATATTCACATCAGCATGTAGAATTATCCTAATAGCAGCCATCTTATAAAAAATAAATTCTTTAAGTCCAGCCCTCACTGCACCTTCCAACACTATATTCCACTAAGCAATAAAAGGAGTTTTTTACCCACTGTCTCTAGTTCCCCTTGTTTCCATCTCTCCTGAGCCTATTCCAGTCTAGCTTTCAACCCTATGACTTAACCAAAACAGTTCTTGTCTGTTGACTATCCATTGGTGGTGGTTGCTGTTGTTGCTGTTGCTGTTGCTATTGTTGAATGGAAAAAATTCTATGGTCAGTTCCCAGCCCTCTCCCAGGACATGTCAGCAGCACTTTGCACAGGATTCTGCACCTTCCACTGGATATACACTTGTGATTGGTTCCCAGGACTCCATCTTCCCATGGTTCTTTACTTTCTGATTGCTCTTCTCTGTCACTTGTGTCCATGTCCAACTCATGTGCCTATCTTGGAGCTTTTACCCCAGATTTCTGTTTTCTATTTCCATTCACTCCCTTGTGACCTCATCTGCCTCACAGTTTAAAATAGAATGAAGATCTCAATTTTTTTCTCCAGCCCTGAACTCCAGAATCATGTATATATCTTCGTGCCCAATTTTTCCACTTAGGCACCTAATAGGCATCTTCAACTTAATCTGTCCAAAACCAAGATCCAAATATACCATCTTTATGCCTCAGCCCCCACAAATATGCTCCTCAACAGCCATCCCTATCACAGTATCTGGCAATGGCATCCTTCCAGTTTCCCAGACCAAACACCTTGGCATCCTCCTCAACCCCTCTCTTTTCCTCACACCCCACATCCAGTCTATGGACAAATACCATACCTTCCACCCTCAAATACTTCTCTTCATCTCTGGTGCCACCACCCTGTTCTCGCTCAGCACCCATCTCTTGCTTGGATTATTACAATAGCTGCATAAGAGGTCTTTTAGCTTCTACCCTTTCCATTCGGCAATCCATGCTCCACATATCAGCTTTTTAAAATGTAAGATAAATTAACAACATGCTCTGACAGATTTCCACATCACTCTTACTTCCCTCCTTATAAAACTTAGAATCTATAGTCACTGTTGTAATCATTCCCTTTACACATGACCTTGAGTACCAACGTCCTTGCAGTAACCTACAAGGCCTTACACGACCTGAGCACCTATCTGAGCTCACTGCCTTCCCCTGTCTTCTTGCCCTTTCTGACCCAGTGACCCTCATCCCCTGGTGTCCTTGACCACAAAAAAAAACCCTCATATCACTAAACTCTTATGCCTCCTGTTTCCTCACCTCTAGAATATGTACCTGGAACATAAATATTTGCTAAATCATAAATGAATCTGAACCCTCATTCCATGACATTTGTCTTGGTTCAAGCTTAGATCACAGATTAACAAAGACTAAGTACTCATTTCTCACAGTTCCAGAGACTGTAAATCCAAGAGTGAGAGTCCAGCAGATCTGGTGGAGAGGAGCGAGGCTCTGCTTCCTGGCTCCTCATGCAGTAGAGAACAGACACAGAAAAAAGGTGCTCAAATTTCTTCTTGCAAAAGCATTAATCTGACTCAGAAGGGCTCCACTCTCGTGACCTAACTACTTCCCAAGAGCTCTGCCTCCTAATTCCGTAAGATGAGAGGTTAGAAATTCAACAAATGAACTTGAGTAGGAAATCGAGCCCTTAATCCACAGCAACAATCTTTGCATCTGACCTTAGACATGAGATTTTATTCCTCTCAAATCTCCTATCTTCACTGATAAAATGATGCTTAAACACCTATCTCCTCAGTGATATTATATGTGTGAATCTTTCATCATATCACAATTTGATAGGTACTAAGCAAATAGTTGGTATAATCATTAATTGATGTTACTACAGCAAGTTGTGGTGAGGAATTTGGTTTTAAAGTCACCCCAACATCTTCCTGATCCCTACCTAGAGCCTTCAGGAGCCAAATGCAACCCCAGTACGAGCAGCATATCCCAGGCAGACTTTCCTGTCCCCATAACCCTTCACCAAACATCCCAGTCACCCTCTAGACTCAGGCTCCATCAACACACCAGAGCTCTTTGTCTAAGTACGCTTTTTCTCTGGGAGAAAATAGCTCACCCATGTGACACCAATTCCATCATACAGGACACCAGGGTGGTGTTCTGTGCAATAAAAGTAATTTACTAAATGGTCCTCTGGTGCCGTGGAAGAGTGAATTCATCTTGTGTAGGTCACAAGTCTACTTCCAGAGAGCAGTTTCCTCCCTGCCAGAGCTGGCCCAAGTCTAATGGAAAATTGAAGTTCAGCGTTGAGGGTTTATGCAACAGTGGTTTCCCTTAGTCCTGATTCTGAGGAGATGTGCACAGAGATAAGAACACGAGGGATAACTTGTACGGGAAGCCTACTTTGCTCTCCATTGTCGCCTTCAGGAGGCTTAACATGTCCAGAAGGAACCAAAAGCCTGGAGTATGAAAAGGAGAGAAGAGCCACCCTTGGGAAGTTGTGGAAGGAGAAGACAAAGCCAGGGGCCCAGTCCCATACCCTGAATGAGATGTTGAGAAATGCAATAAACCTGAACTTTACTGGTGTCAAGAGAGCATGTGTTGCTATGCTAGAGGAAGGAAGAGACAATATCTTTAACCATATGCTTAGAATATAGTAGGGCTTTAACCATATGCTTAGAATATAGTGCAGCCCAGATATAGATAAAGAAGAGAGCATGGGGTGATTATGATTACTACAGAGTCTTTGAAACCTACTAAGCCTCCACATCATTCTTTAACACACACACCCCACTTCGTATATTTGTTTTTAAATGATTGCCTTTTTGTACATGGGTGCTCTCTCCACAGCTGTTCTTTTCAGATAAGTGACAGCATTCCTCACCATCTGGGTTTGGATTTGGAGCCTGCCCTTTGTGAGCTTTCAGAAATCATGTGAAAATGTCAAACAGAGTAATACCATGAGGAGATGTCCATTGCATGCACCAGCAGGGCCAGTTCAGTTCACCACGATGCTTCCACATCCATGCTTCAAGCTTCCTGAGGTCAGAAGGAAAGTCAACCAAGATGGCGCTATGCAATGGTGCACAATATCCGCTGGGCCAATTACTGTAAAGCTCTGAATGTGAATTTCAACAAATGTCAGGAGAAGGTGGTAGTCGGTATCCTTGTCTATCTTTGTGGATTTCTTCAGCCACCTCCTAGAAATCTTATGGGCTGTGATTTAATTTTAAGGAACTAGTTCAAAATTGTGCAACACAGCCCTATAGGATGTTATTTTGTGGGGGAAAAAATCTTTGGTGAACTTACTTAGCAAACCCCAGATAAAAAAGTTAAACAGGGCTAGAGATATAGCTCAGTGGCATAAGCACTTGCCTGGCAAGCATAAGGTCCTGAGTTCGATCCCCAGTACCACAAAAAGAAAAAAAAGAGAAAAACAGGTGTGTTTACTAAGACTTTTAGTACTTTTACTATGTGTGTTGTATGTCTCACATACAGCATGTGACATTCTCCGTGCTTGTTTGATGATGGAAGCCTTTTTTACAGGGAACATGCTGCAGGGTCTGTTCTGTAGTGGACACATTCTTTAAAGTGCCAGATTAGGTCTTTCCTTTTTACTGGTTCAAAGAAATAATAATAGAGTCTCTTATGCCACTACATTAATCAACACTATATTTTAAGATGAGGACTTACATCCTGAGCAGTTTGAAAATGTTGACTGAAATGTTTGATAACCATCCACTCTTAATGTGAAGATCTGAACACTACAGCAGCAAGATTACCACAAACCCAGAATCACTGGATGCAAACAGCCTGACACAGTGGGTCAGCCCTTGAACTCCAGAGCCATTCTCCCTGAGTTCAAGTCCTGGCCTTCTGCACTGACTGCCTTCTGGCCTGTGCTAACTTCTCTGTGCAAAAGTTCCCAGCCTCTCCACGGGCAAAGTAACAATGGTGATCAAAGTCACTGTACCTCCTTCACGTTGTTGCTGTGAGGATTAATGAGTTAAAATGCATGAAGAGCTTAAAACAGTCAATATTAGTGAAGCTTTTAGTATGTGACATCAATCATTTCAGAGTCTCAGGAGAAAAGTGGTGCACGTAGCCTTTGAATCATAAGCTTTATTTCACTGATCACTTCTATCTAAAAACTGTCTTATAAAAAAATTTTTAAAAATAAAAACTGTCTCATTTTCAAGATAAAATAGAGGAAATGAACAACAGATACATGAAAAAATGCTCGACATCTCTGGCCATTAGTGAAATGCAAATTGAAATAGCACTGAGATTCCATCTTAACTCAGAAAGAACAGCCATCATCAAGAAATCAATAACAAATGCTGGAGAAGTTGTGGGGGAAAAGAAACCCTTCTACATTGTTGATGGGAATGTAAATGACTATAACCACTATGGAAATCCGTATGGAGAGTCCCAAAAACACTAAATCTAGAAATTCCAATTGACCCAGCTTTCTTCTAGGTATCTTCCCAAATGAGTTAAGGACATCATATTACAGTGATACATGCATACCCATGTCCATAGCAGCAGAATTCATAATAACCAAGTCTTATTGACAGGTGAGTGGGTAAGGAGAATGTGGTCTTTATCCACAATGTAGACTACTCTGCCTTAAAGAAAGATAAACTAGAGTTGTGCATAAGAAAAGAGATGCACCCATAATGTCAAGTGAAATACGTCAGACACCTGAGCTTAAATACTGCAGGATGTGTCTTGTATGAGGAACCCAAATTATAAATAGCAACTGTAAGGTGAAAAATGGAAACAAGGAGGTAGATCTTTCTCAAATGGGAAGGGGACCCAGAGAGAGAGAAAAGAAAGGAAAAGGGGGTGAAAAAGGCACTGAGATGTGTTACGAACCTGTACCAACACCACACAGGGAACGGAACGTTACACACTATAAAAATTGTACTGAGGGCCAGGGATGCAGCTCAGCCTCGCAAGCATCTGCCTAGCAAGTGCAAAGTTCTGAATCCAATTCCCATTACCAGAAAAAAATGTACTGATAAAAATTAAAATAGAGGCAATGGAAATTAGACAAAGGCAAAACAATGTTGATTGGAAAATTGTACAATATCTAAAAGTAGAAATGAGAGATTATTCAGTTTGGAATTAGAGAAAAACATCAGCTAGGGACTAAAGTGTAACTTACCAAATTCCATGAAGTCTCGGGGCCTGAGCATGCACTGACATTCACGTAGATGAGTATGCAGGCAAGTATTATGGTTTTGTGTATAGTGAGCAACAAAACTTCAAGATTTTGCTATTTTACATTGCTAGATTTTAAAAATACCTATGTCTGTGCCATAACACCGTATTAATAGCAGTGTTGTAAACTCTTTGTTAGTGTCCAGATTTTCAGTATATGGATAGATTTAAAGGAATATTAATAATTACACATTAAGAACCCCATATTCCTGGCATGTCCTTTTCTAACCTCTTCCTGACTTACACTTTCATCCCGTCTCTCTCCTGCTTTCACCTTTCCTTCCACCAACACAAACGCCAACTTCTGCCTTGAAACATTCCTTTAAAACTCTCCTTGTTCCCCAGCTAATTTCACCCCTTAGGTCTCCTATCCTTAGTGTGGGAAAGGCACTGGTTGTCCCACAAGTCCTAGTGAGACCTGGGCTATGTGAGAAGCCCGGAGCCTCTCTTCAGATTACTGGCTGCCTGTGATTTCAAACCTGAGCCTGTGTGACTGGTTTCTGGTCTGCTCCTTGCCCAGGATCTGTTTTATGCCCTTCTCTATGCAGCTCTGACTCTGAGGCACAGTACCAGACTAGCGCTCTTCAGCTGGGTCTAGCTTAGCCAGGAGTAAATTCAGGATGTGAGAGAAAAGGAGAGATAAAAGAGAAGATAGGGTACTTCTTTCCTGCCCTCTCCCTCCCTGGGCAGTTTTTTTTTTTTTTTTTTTTTTTGTACCGAGAATCGAGCTCACAATCCTGCACTTGCCAGGCAGGTGCTGTGCCCCTGAGCTGTACCCACAGTCCTATATCCCCTCCTGAAGTGATACACTTCACAATGCTCAGTGTACCTTCAGGCCTGAGCAGGTAACTAACAGCTTCCCTGTCTGGAACCTCTAAGAACCGGGCTGTCCCTGCTTGTTCCTTTAATCCCAGCCACAGCCCTCTAGGCAGCCTCTTGTTTTTAGCCTCTTGGACTACATGGCTTGAATTGTATTTTGCTATGACCCTGACTGGCATAAGAGGCCTGGCAAAAATACAATAAACTTCTGTGAATCGGCTTTCAGGCTATTTCAAACAAAAATAGATTATTTGTGTGTGTGTGTGTGTGTGTGTGTGTGTGTGTGTGTGTGTAATTATAGGGAGCCCTTCCTAGTCCTCATCATGGCCCAGGAAGTTTATATTTGTAATCCCATGAAAAGTTATTGGAATTCTAGGGAGTTAATTCCAATCTACCACTTTCAGTGCAACCCATGAGGAGAATAAACACACAGAGGCATATTTGTGCTTATGGGGAGCCCAGGGGTCCTAAGTCCAGCCATGATGATGGCCATCCAGAACAAAGGCCTCCACCCAGGACCGAAGCTAGATTTTATTTGTGAAGAAGGGAGTGGCTTGAGGATGAGGGACTATGAGAGTGGCAGGAAATTAGTTTCAGGCTCAGCCAAAATAGAGACAATTGCTCTTCTTTTAAGGAGAGTCGCCTAGGTGGGCCTCCACATAGGATCACAGCTAAAAAAGAAAACAAACAAACAGACAAACGGTTGCTCCATCGGAGCTCCACCACCCAGATAAGTGAGGGGCTCTCCTGCAGGAAGCTGTGCCCTTTGCAGATATCTTAAGTTTTTAAGAGTTTTAAATCATATCCATGACTCTTAAATGAATTGAAGTACTTCATGTGTAGCATCCACTTACCACCCAGAAATAATCACTTAGCAAAGATTAGAAATGTTTTAAAGTATACATAGTAATGTTTTCCCTTTTAAAAAATTATATTGAAACTTTTAATTTAGAATCTTGCTGGGCAGAAATTCTAAAAAGTGGTGGTGCATGCCTATAATCCCAGCACTCGAGAGGCTGAAGCAGGAGGATTGTTGCGAGTTCAAGACCAGCCTGGGCTACAAAGTGAGCTCAAGGCCAGCCTGAACTGCATAGTGAGACCCTGTCTCAAAATGACAAATGAAAGAATAGAATCTCACAAAATCAATCCACTTTAGCAAACCCCTTAGATTCCTAGCCTCTGCTCCTCCTTCTCTGGGAATTCTGTAAGTCTCTTAGCTGATGAATTGTTCTTGTCCTTTCGATCTTAGCCTAATGACTCAGGCTAGCCACTTAACAAGAGGGTTTCCATGCCAGCATTCCAGCTTAACCATATAAAGTCACCTTCTGCTATTTGGTGTGTTTCCTGTTAGTTTGTCTGCCTTTCCCGCACTGGGACATGATCTCCATAACAGTTCAGACACTGTCCTACACACTGCTGTGTCTTCAACACTTGGTCCAAGAAGTTGCTCAAAATAAAAAATATGCTGAATTAATTAATAAATCAATGGGCATTTTACATAATTGGAACAAGTTACTGTTCTTGCTCTCATGAAATGCATATGTGGGGGAAAGAAATACACATGGAAATTTATACAAGAAGAACTATCATAATAGAGCACATAGCATCCCTCTTCCAGCATGGGAAACCATCCTGTTGTAGAGCAATTGTCTCTTTGAACAAACTGCAAAGGTGTGATAAGAAGCAAAACACTAAAATGTGTTTGAAAACATTGGAGACTTTCATGGGAGCCAGGATTTACAAAACCAGGAGTGCAGAGTGTAGAGAAAGGTACCAAGGTGAGCCCGGAATGCCCTTTTTTCCTCAGAGCATTTCTGGTTACAGGGAGCATGTGTGCAAAGGCAGAGACCCAAACAAAACACAGCTGCTGCAGCTGGGGGTCATAAGCAGAGTGTCCAGCACCTCACAGGTGTAGGGAGGCAAAACGGAGTTCAGAGGCAACTCGCACACCAAGACCAAAAAGCCCAAGATCCACGACAGAAGAGAAGCAGAAAGAGATGAGCACAACAATTTGGACATTTTCCCTTTGAGGCATTTACCAAATATTGCAAAGCGCTCACAGAGAGGCAGACAGGGTTTTTAAGACTATGAAGACCTGAACAGGACTATTGGCAGTGGACAGTTTTGAAAATTCCTTCTGCAGAAAGTGTCATCCATAAATTCTATGATCTGTTATCCACACATTTGGCATCCAATAAACTGTTAACAGCCGTGCCAAGAGACATGATCAAGAGATTTTTTAAGAAGACAATAGAAGCAGACTCTCTAGAGACTGAAGGACCTACAAGGAAATACTTTAAAATATCTGATGTTGCCGGGTATGGTGGCCCACGTCTGTAATCCCAGCACTCGGGAGGCTGAGGCAGGAGGATCGTTGTGAGTTCAAGACCAGCCTGGGCTACAAAGTGAGCTCAAGGCCAGTTGAACTGCATAGTGAGACCCTGTCTCAAAAAGACCAAAAAATAAAAATAAAATAAAATACCTGATGTTGGTAATAACTTAGCTGTTGGTCATAAATAAGGTTGAAAATTTCACCAGAAAATTAGATCCATAAAAAAATCAAATGGAAGTTCTAAATGGATATTAGAAATTTAGAAGTTAATAAATAAATGTAACAGAAAATTAGACATTGCTGGAAAAAGAGAAGAGCAATCTGGAAGAGAAAATACATGGAGAAAACACTTGGACATAGCTACAAAATGCTATTGTTACATACAGGAGAAAGTAGTTGTACTTCAGATAACCAGAGAAAAATTCACAAAGACAACAACTCATTCACTTAAGAATTCATTGAGCACTCAATATAAAATAATTGTTGAGCCTTAGGGAAAATAAAAAATAAAAATTACACCATCCACGTCCTCTAGGAGCTCAAGTTTGGTGTGTAAGAGACAGGAATGTAAATAAAGCCTTCATAAAGCTGGCCAAGAGGAATGTTTTCAGAACCTCAAAGAAAGAGCGATAGTTAAGGCAGATAGGGATGAGGGGCGTGGGTAAACTACAAAACATCTGCGTGTGGTCTTGCTTGATACTCGTGAGCTAAAAATCTGAGCAGAGGCACAGAGTGACGATGTGGGGGTTCTGTGTGGAGGACTGACAGGAAGTCACAGAAATTAACCTGAAGAAATAGCTGGAAACAATTTCAGAAGGCAGCTGGGTCCCACCACTAAATTTTTAGCAGGAAAGGGGACTCATCCAACTCTTCCACCCTGAAGGATGCTTGTAGGAGAAAACCAACTTCGGCGATGGTCCAGACAAGTATAAGAGGGTGGGACCTGACCAAGGGCAAGAGAAACAGAAATGGAAACATAAGATAATGTTCTGTAGATATTTCAAGTTCAGATTCAACCAGACTCGGCAGGCCTTGACTATAGGAAACAAGTCAGTCAGTCCAAGTTGACTTCGATTCGTGGAGGGCGTCACAGTCGTGTCACACAGGATTGCTTGGGGATGATATCAGGAGTCTCGTCCAGTTAGAGTCTCAATGGGACATTTCTGAAATGTGTGACGGAGAGTTGGGAAATCCAGTCTGGAGCTGGCATCAAGCCACGGGCAAGGAACGACGAGGCAGCGTGAATGCTGGCAGGGCAAGAGTGACTGAAAACCAATGACTCCGGAGTTCATACGTCCCAATAAACGCAGATTATCCCAACAAAATATTCTTGAGTTACTCACTTAGAGATATATGAAAATATTTTAATTGAAAAAAATAATTAGGATGCTCATTACACAGGAAAGCCATTTAAGAAACAGATCTATTACCCTATGTTTTCCTGAAGCCTTTTGCTAAACAGCATCCCCTATTTTTTCTGCTTAGACAGCAGAAGCGCTAATGATGTGAACTGTAGTTAAAAAGTGCTTTCCAAGTCTGCTGCTTGAAAGCTTGTGTATGAATAATGTCAGAGGCACTGGGAGGGGATGGTTGGAAGGCAGTGTCTGCGATGTGTTCTTGAAATAATGCACATCAAATGGCAAAAGAAATATCATTTAACACTGGAATGAAGTTCCCATAATACTGCCGGTTACTTTGACTTAAATATATATGTTGATACTTACGCTGTCTATATATGTCAGTGGGGGAGATTTTTTTCTGCTATCAGTCAGTCAATGCCTCTCGTTTCCAAAAAAAAAAAAAAAAATTATAGATAAGAATGTAACTTTGTCAGTTGTAGTAGAAGCATTTTTTCAGCCCCTACTTTATTGAAGAAGACTAAAGTTCAGGTCAAGAACAATATACTTCCTTCTGCTGCAAAAATTCTCTCAGAGGGTCACCCTGGATGTGATTTCAACTTCTGTGTTCTGTAGCTACTTGTGGGTTTCTTTCTTTAAAAGTCTGTCTATCTGCTTCCAGGCAAACTGTTGAATGTTCACATTTGGCCTTGGGAGAGAATTCCCTCAAATTATTTTCCTGAATAAAACCAGCACCCCATAGTCATGTAACCTCTTCCACATTAGATCTTAATTAAAGCATAAAATAATTTATAATTATTGATTTTCTTTATATACATAACACTGCTTTCTGCAACAGGCAGAACTCATAAAATCTGAAGTCAAGGAAAGACAGAAGTCATATTTTTAAAGAAAATCACCCAAAATAGCAAGACATTATAATCAAGGGCTGAACTGAACATCAATCAAATCTTAAGTGCTGCACGATCTGCAAAGGAGGGATGCTCGTAGATCACACCTCTCGACTGAATCCAGAAAGCTCCATATAGGAAGGAAGACTCACCCTGGAAGCACCGGGGCATCTTTTTGCCCCCTTTGGTCCAGTTATGACACCTGTGTTAGAAGTTGTTACCCAGCCAGGGAGAGTGTCATATCATGGGCCTCATGTTTTAACCTCACTGAATCTTGAAAATTCCAACCTCCTTCACACATTAAATATGTGGCACAAAATATAGTTTTTCCCAATCCCAAGCCCACTTGTGTGGTGTCTCCTTTATGCATGCACACCTGCACATGCAGAAAGAGACAAATAGGAAGAAAGGTTCTTTCTCCCTGTAGGTTGGATGCCTGTAGCCTTATGTGAGGAGAAAGGCTATAGCCTGATTCCAAGCTACTGTCCAGGAAAATGGCAGCACGGTGGAAGCAGGGGCCCAGAACCCTGCTTCCTTTGTTTTCGTTTTTGGTAACAGGAATCAAACTCACAACCTTGCGCTTGCCAGGCAAGTGCTGCGCCACTGAGCTATATCCTTGGCCCCCAGAATGTGACTTCTACAACTCACTCCATAGCGCCCCTTTCACCTTCACTTAGCTTTTCTCTGCAATTTGTCTCTGCAGGTTCAGACCTCATGGGCTGCAATGCAGCAAATGCTTATTAATCACCCTGCAGAGTACAATGTGTATACCCAGGAGTAGGACTACCCAGAAGTATACACAATCGATTGTGGGGAAGAGCCAGAAAGATCTAAGTGTAGCAGGCAGATGTTGTGCGAGAATCGTATGTAGACAAGGCTACAAAATGGTGTAAACATTAAGTCTGCAGACACCAGATTTTTTTTCTCTGTGTGTGTGTGTGTGTGTGTGTGTGTGTGTGTGTGTGTGTTTGTGGTTTGCTAAGATCTGCATTGCAGGAGGGGAGGAGGGACGTGCTCACCAGCCAGTTTCTAAACACATAAAATTTACGAGGGAGGCCTACTGAAAATTGCTTTATAATCAGTAGCAGAGGGGACCGTCGTGGCGCTCAGATAGAGAGGAGACCTCACTAACCTCAATGTAAAGGGAAAACATAAACCCTAGATCTAAAAATAAATGTGGGATATTATTAACATACACTTGAAAGGAGTCCTACCTTTACCAGTAAGATCTTCATGAGCTGTCAGTTCACTAAAACTCCATCTCTTTCTTTAATTGCTAGTGTATAATGTCATGTTACCTTGGAGGGGCTGGTTTCCACATCTGCATTAAGTATCACTAAGGGAAAGAGAATTCAACTAGGATTTATGTGGGAAGTGGCATCAGTCCAATGAGTTGACTCTTCATCTTTTTACAGCATCTCACTGTGTTGGCCGTGCCAGCCCCAAACTCACAAGCCTCCTGCCTCAGTAGCCGGATTACAGGTGTGCACTACCACTCCTGACTCTCAGTGGGGACTTGTGCAGGTAGCAATGGAGAAAAGAACAAGATCAGTGGGAAATGCGAACAGCATGATCCAGAGAGCAAGAACCCCAGATCCAAAGGACCCCAGAAGAGCTGAGATGTTAACATACAGACAGGGCAGGAGAATTTAGAGCCAGGTCCTAGAGGGTCCTGTCTGTCGGACTTCATTGCACAGTATTAGGGAGTCACTACAGGCTTCTGAGCAAGAACAGAGACTGGATCCCATGAGACAAGCTCCCAAAGTTACTGACTTAACTTCTCAAGGGCCGCCTTCTGGTAAGTATTTATAATTCAATTAAAAACTTCCTAAAAGCAAAATGTGTTTGCTAATCCAGAGAAGTGTCGCATGAGATACTGTCTACAAGGGCCATATCTTGCCATAGGAGCTCCCAGCCGATTCTCCCAAAGTATCCTTACCCTTCTCTCCCAGTGACACCAGAACCAGCGAGGTAAACAGGCGACAGAACACTCTCCCACAACTACACCCAGGCCTACGTGGGCAGCCAGAATACTGAGTGATCTAAACAAGCTCCACTGAAATAAGAAGCGACTTTCTTTTCCCCCAGCCCCTGCCCTTAGACTTGCCCTGTCAGAGCTCCCTTCGGGTCCCTGGAACGCAACTTGACACATTCTCAAATTTTCCAGCCGCTATCAGCTCTACAAACAAGGTTCCTTTCCGTGTTCAAAGACCCACTCCCAGGCCTGGTCTAGCTGCAGTCAAAACATCAGTCTCATGTAACTCAATGCTCAGACAAGCTGATGTCTTCTCATCCAACCTAGCCCTGACCCACGTGGTGGGCAGACACGGATCTGCACCCCCACTGCCCTTCATACCTCCTCCACCTTCACCGACCCCGCTTTCAGGGCCGGAAGCGGGGAAAGGGAGACGGTACAAAGTGGACGTGCATGCTCCCTCACTCGTGCTCTGTTGGTTCCCTGGGAAAGGCCCCAACCAGACTTGGCAACAAAAGCTAAACCTTCTCCTCCAGGGCACGTGACATGTGTCCTTGATCAACTCCCTTGAATTTTTGGTCTTTTCCTCATGTAGGTTGGATGTGGCTGTTAAGCTGATAAGCACAGATTTGGCCACTTCTGAAGCGTTACAGGAACAGGCCTAGCAGCAACTATCTAGGAAATTATGGTCCAAACAATATTGTCTTTGAGGCTTCCACAGAATTATTTCAGACATCTAAAGTATACACAAGCTAACACTTACTAATTCTAATGAAACATTTCTCTCCCACTCACTTATGACATCGCATCAAATGCAAGTCAGTGAGAATGAAAATATTATACAGAAATCCATGAATCTGCTCTAATTTATCCCAAAATATATTATTAGTGAATTTGGATGCTACAGACATGACTAATAACAACTTCCTTTTGACACACATCACAACTGATGCTTTGCTATGTAAATGAAGCCCTTTCATTACTAGGGCAATTATAATCTTATTTGAAGGTGAACAGTTCAATAGATCTCTCTTTATGTGGCTAAGTTTGAAGATGTCAGGGTTAAGTATTACTCTGTGTTATTAAACCACATCATATAGGCAGGTAAGAAACTGTCTAATTGTACTGGGCATCCTCGGTTCACCTCTCTCACAAAGGCAAGAAGAAAAATAATACAAAAAATTGGAAGAGATCATACAAAGAGCATGTGGCATGGGAGTGGTCTTAGTGGCTTTTCATATGCAACTCCCAAAGCTCATCTATAGTGTTTTCTACCCACTGGTCCTTGGCTTGTGAAAAACTTTGGTCTCTGTGGCCAAGTGTGTTATGACCAACGTGATGAATATTGCCTGAAAGACTGCCCTAAATTCACCAGTGCTTGGGCACAAATATTCATCTTCAACCACTGCTCTCATGCAGAGTAGGGATTCAGTCTTCACAGGAAATCGTTAAAAGCCAGGGGCACCCACGGCCTGCATTAGGCTCTACTTCTGCAAGCAGAGGAGTTGATAAAGGGTCATCAATTTTTGCCAGTTTCCTAGACCCTTCTTGATTGTCTAAAATATTTAGAATCAGAGGCCTGTTAATCAGTTGGCAAACATCCAAGGAGCACACACCAGGCACAGGATGCCCAGGTGACAGGAAAGTACAAAGTAGCCGACCTCGGAGACTAGACAGACCGTACTCACATCCAGTGCCACTGAGCTCACAATGTATTCTCCTTGGGAATGGACTTCAGAGGGTGTTGTATGTCAGCAGGAGAGAAGGAAAGAAGCTTATCAAAATGAAGATGATAAATTTCTAGCAGAAGATATGTGGCAGGTAGAAATTAGGAACTATACCCTTGCAGGAAGAACCAACACTGTGAAAATGGCCATACTCCCAAAATTCAGATTCAGTGCAATCCCAATTAAAATGCCATTAGTACACCTTACAAATCTAGAAAAAACATTCCTAAAGTTCATGTGGAACCAAAAGAGGCCTAGAGTAGAAAAACCAATCCTGGGCAACAAGGGAAAGGCAGGAGGCATCACAATCCCCAATTGAAATTATACTATAAAGCTACTGTGATAGAATCAGCATGGTACTGGCAAAAAAACAGACCTGAAGATGAGTGGAACAGATTAGAAGATGCAGACATGACTATAAACACACTCAGCCACCTTGTCTTTGACAAAGGGGCCAAACATGTTTACTGGAATAAAGATGGCCTCTTTAATAAATGGTGCTGGAATCGTAAGTGCGCCCATTGCCCAGAGGCAAGGGGTGGGGAGTGGCAACACTGGAGATTGAGGAGCGGGAAAAGGCGAAGACCTGGAACTGGGGGCAGACCGGGTTCTCTAGCTGGGTGGGGACAGCCTCCAAAGAGTCATAGACGGCCTGCAGGGAGACACTAGTGGCCTATAAGGGGACCCCGGGGGCCTTGACGGGGAGCTCAGGAGCCTGAGGAAGGAGGAGGCTCCCTCCAGGCTACATGAGAACCCTGAAGACCTGGACCTGGCCTCCAGCAGCACTGGGATGGAGCAGAGCCCAGCATTCCATGGGGCAACCCCGTGGACTCGACCAGGCCCCCGGCAGCATGACAGCTGGGTGGAGCCCAGAGGTCTGCAGGGGGCGACCCTGTGCACTCAACCGGGCCCCCAGCATTGCCTCACTGGGACAGAGCCCAGTGGTCCACAGGGGCTACCCTGAGTACTTGACGGGGTCTCCATACACACTGTATTGAGGCGAAGCCTGGCGGTTCACTGGGTAATTGCACTGACTCAACCAGACCCCTAATGGCCTTGAGGGCTTGTCAGTGTGGGCTTGACCATAGTGAACCTGGTTCCCTGCCTATCTACCATCTTTGAGCATGGATGCTTTTCCACCTCCTGCCAGAGCAATTTGTGTACATCCATGTTTGTTACATCATAATTTGAAGCAGCCATGTCTCTTCCCAGTGTGAGAGCCCAAGGGAGTAAATAAACCAAACAGTACATTTATTATCAGAGAGAAGATGACTGATTGTGTGGTAGAAGAACAGAGTTGAGGGTGGAGAAAACTGATTAATCGAATGAGCCATCATCTGTATAACTGAGTAACAAATGTGAAGATAACATTATGTAATACAGCATCCAGTGTAAATTCCCTACTATCTTCTCTATAATTTGGTATTTCCTTTATTGTTTTTGTGTTAACAAATGGGAAGATAACATTATGTAATACAGCATCTAGTGCTAATTCCCTACTATCTTCTCTATAATTTTATATTCCCTGTATTGTTTGTGTGTTATTCTGGCTTAGATGTCTCCACTCTTTTGTCTTTAAAATAAAAAATAAATAAATAAATAATAAAAAATAAATGGTGCTGGAAAAACTGGATTTCCACATGCTGAAGATTAAAACTAGACTCGTGCCTATCACAATGCACTAAAGTCACAATGGATCAAAGATCTAAATATTGGAACAGAAACACTAAATCTACTGGAGAAAAAGTAGGTAAAAATCTTGAAGACAAAAGGGTAGGCATAGAGTGCATGAACAAAAACCAACCTGCATGGGAAATACTTCAAAGAGTCAACAACTGGGATCTTACCTTATTGAAAAGTTTTTGTGCATCAAAAGAAACCACCAACAGAGTAAAAAGAAAACCCATGAATTGGGAAAAAAAATTAGCCAACTGTCTCTCAGACAAAGGACTTCTATCTAGAACATATAAAGAATTTTTAAAAATCAAGCCCCCAAAATTCAAAGACCCAATCCAAAAATGGGCATCTGAGATGAATACACACTTCTCAGATGAAGAAATATTAATGGCAAATAAATACATGAAAAAATGTTCAATATCATTGGTCATTTGAGAAATGCAAATTAAAACAACACAGATTCCATCTCAGCCCAAAAGAATGGCTATCATCAAGAAATCAACCCATAACAAATGGTGGAAAGGCTGTGGGGAAAAGGGAACCATTCTCCACTGCTGGTGTGAGTGTAGATCGATGAAACCACTGTGTAAATCAGTGTAGACATTCCTCACAAAACTAGGATTGGAAATCCCACTTCACCCAGCCGTTCCTCTTCTGGGTATCTTCCCAGAAGAACTAAAAACAGCATACCACAATGATATATATGCACCGATGTTTATAGGAGCATAATTTATCATAGCTAAATCTTGGCAACATCCTAAATGTCCATCAACTGAAGAATGGATAAAAGGTGTGGTATTTCTATACAATGGAGTACTACTCAGCTATAAAAAAGATAAACAAGGCTTTTATAGGCAAATGGATGCAATTAGAGACCATACTCATAAGTGAAATAAATCAGACCCACTTGTGTAAACAGATAAAACCCAAAACTTACAATAGATATTATGAAAAGAAAAGAAATTGCTCAAAGGAAGGAACGGTGGGGGATGAGGGAAAGGAGAAAAACAAAGAAGGAAAGGAATATATATATGTGTGTGTGTATATATATATATATATATATATATATATATATATATATGTCTATCCATAGATAGACAACTGGGATAACTGTACTACTGATGTTTAATGGTTTATTGAAAGGAACAATTAATGCTTAAATTTTTTGACCAATTTTGCATGCTTCTGTCTGGTAATCTGAACAACTAGTGTGAAGACAACAATATGCAACACAACAACCATTGTTAATTCCTATCATTTTGTTCTGAAACCTTGTATCATTTTTATTGTTTTTGCTTTGTTTTGTTTTTGTCTATGTTGTGGGTATTTTGCTATTGTTCTTTTTTTTAAAATTCTCTTTAAAAATAAAATCTAAAAAAAGAAAGTAGGGACTATGAAGAACTACAATGTTCAAGAGAAGACAGATCTAATGATGCCACAGCTCTGAAATGAGGAACTGGTCAGGTTCTGCCACTCAACAGACTGGGTGGACTGATCTCTGACTCCCTGCTGCTTGAGCTTGGTCCATCAGCAGCAGCCCCTGGGAGGGGTAAAAATGCAGACTTTTGGCCCCCACCCCAAGAATTACAAATCAGAATCTATATTTTAAGATTCCCATGTGATTCACATGCATTTTAAGGTGTGAGAAGCACTGGTGTGCATACCAAGCATTAAGTGTACAGATGGAGACCAAGAATCCGCTGGAATCGACCATTCTGAACTACTGGGAAGGAAGCGGTCCAAAGAATGGCCTCCTCAAGAACCCTAGAGAATTATTATTTAGCTGGCAACCATTTGCTTCCATGGGAAACTGGCTGTTACCCCTGCTTCGGAATTCAAGGGCGCCCTTTTCCTACCCACTGAAACAGTAGGAAACGTGCTGAATTAGATCTTGTTTTTCCCATAGGACACAGTTTGTTATGTGCTGTCATTATTTACACTTCCAAATTAATTTATATGAATTATTTCTATCTCCAAAAGATATCTCAAGCAACTTGCACTAAGAGATATATTCAATAAAGCTATTCAAATGCACACAGGGAAGAAAAAAATCAAGCATCAAGTGGGGGAGGGAAGATGCAAAAAGACAATGCTTCAAACACCATGGAAATCATGATCACTTAGATGAGGCAATAGGTTGCTGTGAGGCTGCTGGTAGCCAAAGCAAAAAGGGAAACATGCTGAGTTATTAAATTCTACTTATCTGAGACATTCCACCCAAGGGAGGTAAAACAAGAACTATTTTTGTAATGTCTAGATATCAGTGTCAGAAGGAAAAAATAACATTTAGAGAAAACATTTAAAGAATGAAGACATTTAAGGAAAGAAAGTTTAAAAAAAAAACTTTTAGAGCAAGTTTAAAGAAACAATTTAGAACTTGAAAAGTTCATAGAGAAACTTCAGATGGGTTTTAAGAATAAATGTTTCATATTTGACAACCTTCTAGCACTACTGAAACTCTTCCGGATAGGGACTGTGTCTCTTAGTTCTTCTGGCCCCTACCAATGTGGTAAACACATCCTGTGGAGTCAGTGCTGGTGATCAAATGTATAGATGCTTCATTCCTCATATCTCCCTCAAGAACTTACAATGTAAAGTGCTAGAATTTTTGAAGCTCTTTCAAGTTTTTTATCTTGCTTGACTTTAGCAAATCATTTTCTCTTTTGCGATATAAGAAAGCCCCAAAAGCTGTGTTATGTGCCTCCTGCCCAGAAGTTCACCTAGAATCGATATCTGCCAGTATCCAAGTTGGTCTCCTTGATACTCCAACAAACTGCCTATTCTAGGAAGTCAAGATTTAATTCCAGGGGACCCCTGAGAATCTCATTTGCAGCTCCCAAATGAAAGATCATAGAGGAAGTAACTTCTAAGACAAGCAGAATACAGGTCTAGAAAATATTGCAAGGCCAGCCACTTCTCCCTCCACTTAGCTCATCCTTAATCAGGTCAGTGGGAGACGGCTCTCCATCTAAATGCTGCCTGCATCCACGCGCCTGATAGCTCCATCTAAAGCCCTGCAAGGAGGTTTTCAAGTTTAAAATAACTCTGAGAATGGGAAAGGAAAAATGTGGACCACAATCAAAGAAAAGCAGCCGAGAAGAATGAAATGGACCTCTGCTGGGATTGGCCATTCAGCAACAAGCATGTCTTGCCAGACTATACCTCGAAAAAAGGTGTCAACATCAGAACTGAGATCACATAAAAGCAGCGTGAGGAGGAACTGTGTGATGGGGCAGCTGATCCACACAGCAGATGACAACAGAGACTCAGAATACAAATAATGCCAGCTCTGCTGGAGGGAGAGCCCAAGAACGTTAGCTTCCAGAAGGAAACCTTCAGGCTCTTCCTGCCAGAACAAGTGAGCCAAGAGCAAAAAATCCTCTAATTCCCTCTGTCCTCACCACTAATCCACCACTCAGACAAGCAAATCGGAAACTTGGGGCTCTGAATAACAGACACAAGCTCAAGATGTGGCCTTTGAATAAAGCACATTTGCTCCGTGGTCTGTTTAATAACTGATCCTGTTTTCTTTTTTATTGCTGTGTGAAGGAAGCTCAAAGCCGCATCGGTAGCCTGCCTCCAGCCAGGGGTCAGGACCAAATAGTGGCTGTTTCTCTGTGGTTTTAGTTTTACATTTCCCACACCAGTGGCTGACAGCTATTTTTATAAGCAGTGCTAAATTGGCTTTGGAATGCGGTTAGGATAAAAGTGATAGAGAAAGGGGAAGGGAGGAGAGAGAGGAGGAGGAGGAAGGAAGATCTAAAAGTCTACAGCGGGTTTTCTAAGAGAGAAATGAAAGACAGAGACGGAGACGGCAGAGACCCAGTGGCAGAGGCGGAGACAGAGACAGAGATTCCGGGATAGTTCTTCATAAAAAGCACCCAGATATCACTGGGAGAAATAGAACGAGAACATCACAGCATCCAGCGAGAGTCCCACAGGATTGCGCTGGGCAAAAGACGTTGCTGATAGAACCACTGGCTTAATGAGGTGAGAGATCAAAACAAACCTTTGGTGGTACTATTGAGTTCTTTAAACACCTTACATGTATTGGATATTAATTAACCTCTTCTCAGATATATGGTTTCCCACCCGAGAGGTTGTCTCTTCATGTTGTTGACTGTGTGCTTGGCTGTGCTGAAGCTTTTTCACTGGATATACCTGGGGAAGATATAGCTCAGCGGCACATGGGCCTGCCTGGCAAGCACAAGGTCCTGAGTTCTATTCCCAGTACAAACAAAAAAAAAGGTGTGACTTCATATAACTCCATTTGTCCCTACATAAAACTCTTGTTGCCCAGACCAATGTCATGGAGCTTTTCCCCAGTGTTCCCTTCTAGGAATTTTACAATTTCAAGTCTTTTTTGTTGTTGTTGTTGTACCAGGGATCAAACTCAAGACCTTGCACTTGCCAGGCAAACACTTATTATACTGAGCTATATCCCCAGCCTTTAAGTCTTACATTTTATTAATTTTTTTTTTTTTTTGGCGGTACTGGGGATCGAACTCAGGACCCTATGCTTGCTAGGCAGGCGCTTATTCCACTGAGCTATATCCCCAGCCCCAGTCTTACGTTTTAAACACTGTGATGACCAAAAATTTTTAATTCTGATGTAATATAGTCTTGTTTTCAAAATGTTTTTCTTTTATGGTTAGTGCTTTTTTTCTATGTTCTGACAAAAAGCCTTCACCTCCTTCAAGATAACAAAGATAGCCAGGGATATAGCTCAGTGGCACAGCGCCTGCCTGGCAAGCATGAGGTCGTGAGTTTGATTTCCAGCACCAAAAAAAAAAAAAATTACAAAGATATTCTTCTGTTTTCTTATATATAAGATTTATGCTTCGATTTTATATACTATGTCTATAATCCATTTCATATTAATTTTGTATGTAGTCCTATACAGCAATACCTCAGTTCATAAACTTAATTCGGTCCACGATCCTGGAGAAGATGGTTTCGTTCGTGCTCATGAGGGGGAAGTTGGCCATGATCGTGTTCAACACCAGAAGCAAAATTTCACTGAGTGCTTCTGTTTCTGAACCAAATTGTTCATGAACAGAAGCATTCCTGAACCAAGGTATTATGTGAACCAAATTGTTCATGAACAGACGCGTTCCTGAACCAAGGTATTACGTACAGGATACACATATGTAGTTGTTCCAGCACCATTAGTTAAAGTGACTTTCTTTCGTCCCATTGAAATAACTTGGCACCTGGTCCAAATCACTGTGTCATTTTACTTAATCTTTACAACAATCCGGTGATAACTTTGCCTTATTTTATGTATGGTGAAACTGAAGTTCAGTAAGACAAGATGCCTTACCGACCTCATACAATCCCCAAGACCAAGTTCCTTCACTCAAGTCCGACTCCTCTGGGAAACTTCCCCAGCGTATTTCATCTTCCGTCTCACTTTTCTAAATTCCCATTGCACTGACACTTTGAATTTAGCCACAGTGATGGTAGTTCTTACACCAGCTGGCATCATTTTCCAACTGATACCAGAGTGAATTCTCAAAATTTGTTTCTTTCCCTACGAACAATGGGTTTGGAGTTAGCAAAGCCCAATCTTTGATTTGATTATCTCTCCTATATCACTAAGCACAGTACTGAGTATACAGTGGGTGTCAATAAATACTTTCTCTCAGAGTGATAATAAGCATTCATTAGACTGAGGCCTGGGCCCTTGTACCTTGTTTCGGGTGCCTTTATTTACAGTACGGCTCACCAGACCCTGCTGTGATTGCCTCCAGGAGTGAGCGGTCACGGCACTCTTACACCGAGATGCAGAAGAGGATTGCTAAAGGCAACAGCACAGGCTTTCACCCCCCAACCCCGAGTTTCCAGCTGATTCACCCTCCCCACTCCCAGCAGCCCCTGCTCTTTGCAGTACTGGATGAAACTCCGAAGCAGAATGGTGGATTTTGAAACAAAGAAAAATTAACTTCAAGAGATTTAGAAGCTGTCAAATGAGAAAACTAAATTTAGCTCTGTTTTCCTGACTACAGTACCTCTGCCCCTACAGCACAGAATTTGCTAGAGCCAGGTGACAGTCTACTATTTAAAGAGAGCCAGGAAAGACACTGAGATTCATCGTGGAAAATTTGCGGCATTTTCATGGGAAAAATTCCCCGTGTAGAGCTTAGAAGGAAAGAAAACAGACAGTGAGATAATAAGAAAAAGGGAAGCTTGAAACCAACACGTAAATCCCCCTTGTCCATCACTAGGCAGCAAAAGACGATGAAAAAAAAAAATTAGAGTCAGAAGACGCTAAGCTAAGGCCCAGCTTACACTTCAGAGCTGTGCGTTAATCCCTTAACCCTTCCACAGACCCGGCTGCTCCAGTATAAATCTCTCCCACTCTGGGAGCAGCACACCGCACACTTCTCAGATGATTCCAGCCAGAAGGGCTCAGCACCAGCAGTGATCATTTTTAAAAATTAAAATACTGCATATTCTTTATATTTACCTGGACTCCTCTGCTGTATCTTACAATATTTTGGAATTATAATGCTACAGGTATGCTACACTTCCTAGATGATTTAAGGACTTCTGAAGGTCATTCTGTTAAGAGGCCACAGTCACTCCCGGAACTGCATCTAGATGGTGATGCCTTTCGTAGCCCCTCAGGCTTCCCCGGCCTGCTTCATACCTACTTTACAAGGGTCAGTGCAGGCGGTGTGCATGAGCTGCTTTGTCAACTGAAGCTGCCAGGAAACTCTGGCTTTGCCATAAACATGAAACAAGCATGAGATACTCAACACAGAGGAATTACAAAAGAGGCTGAGGGCTGAATCATGAGGTGTTGTCGGGGCTGGAGGTACAGCTCAGTGGGCTAAGTGCTTGCCGCTAAGCACTAGGGCCCTGAGTTCGATCCCCGGTCCCGGGGGGGGGAAGGGAACGGAAGTTTCCTTCTTTGGGGGCTGGGGATATAGCTCAGTGGAATAAGCGCCTGCCTAGCAAGCGCAAGGTCCTGAGTTCGATCCCCAGTACCGCAAAAAAAAAAAAAAAAAAAAGATGTACATGAGGTGTTGTCAGAGGAAGAGGCTTCCAAGAGGCCCAAAGAAGTCGTTTGGAAGAACTGGAAGGCCAGCACCACTGGAAGATGGCAGGTTACTGACAGGAGCCTCCTGTGGGGCAGTCCACACTGGAAGCTCAAGGAGCAGCAAGGAACAGACCCAGGGCACGCTGAGGACATGCAGAGTTCAGTTAGGTCTTCGAAATGCCTCATCCCTGAGGGCCATCGATGGAGCAGTTTCTATCCTGAGGACACTGTCAGCAGAACATCAGGAAATAGCTGTGACAGGGACAGAAGGCCCCAGGAGAGGTGAGGCCGCCTCTAGACAAGCTCAGAAGTGATAAATCTTGAGGACAGAAGGCAGCATAGAGAACTCAAAAGGAAGTAAAAAGCTAAAAGGTGGAGTATGTGACAAAAGTGTAAACCTAGATCATACGAAGGGAAACTCTCCGAATACAATAGCCAAGGGGAAGGTGAGCTTTAAACCCCATTTCTGGGACCCGTGGGCTACTTCTATGATGAGGACACAGCCATGCATTCCTCCTTCCCGGAAGGTCAGGGCAGAGTTCAGCAAATCTATGGGAGAACAATAGGGACAAATACGTCACTGTTGTCTTGTTTTGTTTTGTTTTGTTTTGTTTTGTTTTGTTTTGTTTTGTTTTGTTTTGAGACAGGATCTCACTATGTAGCCCAGGCTGGCCTTGAACTCACTGTGTAGCCTACACTGACCTCAAACCTTCAGCAGTCCTCCTCCTTCAGCCTCCCAAGTGCTGGGATTACAGGCATGCACCACCATGCCTGGCATTGTCACATTTGAAAAGGGACTGTCTAACAATCTTACTCGTCTCAGTTCTTAGGGTATTTTCTCAGCTCTACCTTTTACAAACAAAAAGGTAGAGACTGCATTTAGAAACAAGTCTCAATTGTTTAGTAATTCAAGGGAAAGTTCTATTGTTGAGTCTAATCAGTTTTTTTTTTTTATTTTAGAAACATAAAAGTACAAAAACATATTGACAAACAGACACCCATTATCATAGAAAATAGTACAATCACAACTAATCTATAGACAAGGTGATATGGTCTCAACAGTAGTTGTTGCTTTATCCATTGATAGCTTCGAATTGTAGATGTATGGACCCATATACAGACATGCAAATTTAGTCAGGCCGTTGATCCTCTCAACAACAGAAAAAAAAAAAAAAAAAAAAAAAAAAAAAAAAAAAAAAAAAAAAA
>PVLD010012466.1:0-60244 GCA_004027595.1 Dinomys branickii | reverse complement strand
GCATGGAGACTGTGTGAGACCTACATGCCCCCTGGGTGGGGGTAGCCTGTTTACAATGGAAGAGAAGGGAAGAGGCTACTTGCAGCCATTCCCCCCTTTTGCTCTTCTGTTTTTGCTCTGTTCTGCCACCATGAACATTTGCCTTCTGCCATGTGCCACTCTGCCTCAGAACCAGCTAAGTATGGACTGAAACCTCCACAAACTGTAAGCTAAATAAACCTTTCCTTCCTTCATTTTGGGCGTTTTGTGTTTTGTCTCAGCAACGAGAGAAAAGTAACCAAGACAGATAATAATATTGATTATAAACCCTAACATTATATAATAACATATTATTTTATGGCGTGAAAGTAACCACTAGAACAAAAATGATTATAGTGATTCTCTTTGCCTCTGGACAATGAGTATAGGCTGTAGTTTTTTTACTTGGTTCCCTGCTCAGCTATGTCATTTTTGTTATTATTTTTGTTTTGTTTTGTACGAGGGTAAGCAGTGTTTCTATAATTTAGAAGAAAAAACATTTTAGGTTCTATAATTTAGATTTAAATAAGCAAAAACTGATTTGGTGGTTAAGTAGGTAAATTAATGAATAAGAGGTTGGGTAGGTGAATGCATGGGCGGATGGGTAAAGGATGGCTTATCTTCAAGTTGGGATATTAAAGAAGCTGCAGCTGGAAAGAGTGAGACAGGAATGTATCTTCAAAATATGTTGCTAGTATATACCCATAACGTCAAAAAACAGTATAAAGACAAAAGGATTTTCCAATACAATTTAACCATAAAGTAGTAGCTCCTTATCAACTGTTCAAATAGTACAGAAATATATAGTAAAGAAGGATCTACAACTTTTAAATGAAAATAAAATAATTAAGACCTACCACTGGACAGTATTATTTTAATCTAATGCTACATTATGAACCTCTTCTTATGTCAGTGCAATTAAATCTACCCCATTTCTAATGGATACAAAGTACACCATTACCTGTATTTTCCATAATTAATACAAGTAATTAGATCATCCCTACTGACAGATACTTGTCCGATTCTGTGCTATTGCAACATTACAATGAATATTATCCATCCACCTACCTACATATTTACTTATTTCACATAGAGATACTTCTCTAAGATACATTCCAAGAATGGCAGGTGCAAAGCTAAATGAATTTTATATTTGCCAAATATACTCCAATTAACATACTGGCAATTTATATTCCCACACACCAATAGTATATGAGTAATTATTAACCTTACATTCCCTTATATTGTTTTTATTTATAGCTCTCAATTATTAGTGAATCCTTTTTTGTATTTATGAGCTACTTATTTTTAATTCAAATTTATATTCACGTATATAAACATAAAATTGCACAATTTGGGAGCTACCATATATTTCAATCCATATATACATTGCATAATGTCTAAATCAGTGCAAATATATCTAGTTCTTCAAAACATATAATTTCTTTATAGTAGAAATACTAAAACTCTTTTTTCCTAGCTTTTTTGATATTTCATTTTTTTCCATAAATAGCTTTACTCATATATCTTATACCATTTTCCATTTAGGTGCTTACTTTTTAAAATGACCTCAATAAAAACTTTTCTATATTTTTTGTAAATGATTTTACCATTAAAATGAGTCTTAAAATCAAGGAGTGCTCCCAAAGTGTTTTAAAAGTCAAAAATGTTAACTTCCAAGTAGTATTAATGTTCCTTCTAAAAAAATGAAAGCACTAACACCCAGGTGTCTGAGGCCTTCTTTAGAAAAAAGGAAGTCCTTTTTTGTGTAAAGAAAAAATACAGTTTATGCAAATTGTGATCTTCTGTATCATTATTTACACAGTGTTTTGAGAATCATTAAGCCAAGAGAATCTTGAGGGACAGATAGGTTCATATGAGATACATCAGCACCTGCCAGGGAGCTGAACCACTCACAAAGTACACTGAGGTTGATGACATTTTTTTGTTCCTCTCATTCCTTTGGCAATGAGTGGACAGGCAAGTGCTTTTCTGGTCAGTTTTTCCATTAACACAATATTCCGTATTTCTTATTTATACTAAGTAGCTACCACCTGGAATCAGCGTGTTAGATGATATTGCTGCAAATGTAATAAACTGTTATTTCAGTCCCATCCTGGCCCTTCTTCCTGAAAACAAATTAGTTGTTTCTCATTCATTTTCAATAGTATCGATTTAAACTTGTTTAGTCCTTCATACTTCCCCCCAAAGACCATGGGATCACTGGGGTGACTCCCAAGTCCAGAACGAGAACGTATTGTGTCAAGTCTCTTCTAAGGTAGGCCTTGATGGATGGGATAAGAGCCCTCAAGCCAGTAGTGTACTGGCAAGTGTTTAACAACTGACTCTACAAAAGGAGACTGATACTTTGCCTAGTTTCTACAATGTAAATTCAACCTTCATGGCGGATCTCAATTTACTAATGTTCTACCATTCAACACAACACTGGAAATAAATATAATTGAATCTTACTAGCCAGAGAAAGGTGGTTCCAACACAGTACTGCTCTCATCTGTATTTTACAAGCCCAATACTGTATGCCTGGAACTATTCCAGAAACACATCTATATTTGCTTTGGAACCAATATATATTCAGAACGGTCTGACTTCTAAACAGATTATGACACCAGGTGCCCAGAGCTGCTGCTGTTGCTGTTCCCTCTAACCTAAAAAAGCACAAAGCAATCTTCCAACAAATTACAGCATATTTTCCTTACTATCTACAAGTAAATGCCATCAATAGATTATTCTGTGCTGGGAATAAGTATGAACAACATTACAATAAAAATACAGGTTTTATTTATTAAGAAAACAAAACTTAAAAAAACACTTATGATTCTTAAACAGAAAGTTGTGACACAGAATTTGGTAATCGGCCTCTGATTTAGAAAGTTCCCGTAATAGAGGAGAATAAGATATTGTGAGTAGAAACAGAATACAAAATTCTAGGATCTTATTTGCTTAAGAGATGCAAAACCAGACCACAAACACTGATTTTTCTTGTTTCAACAGGAGACATCCCCATACTCTCCAGCGATATATTACTGCAATGACTAAATAGGGACTTATTCATGAGTTCTGCCCTGTGAGAGTCATTGCAGGCCCTCAGGAAATCTCACGCAGCCAAAGAGAGCACAGAACCTGAGGTTAAAGTTGCAGCTGCATCCCAGGGAGGCCACTGAGATTTGTTTAGTTATCACAGTCCTGAAGCAGAATCACCTTGGCCATTGTCTATTGAAGGTATTATATTCATCTCTAGAGAAGCAAGGTCAATGAAAAGCTCACATGCAAGCCATATACTAATGAAACTCGAGAGCTACCATTAACTTCTAGTGACTTAGCATCATCTCTCATAGAAAATAGGTTAATGACCCTAAGTGGAAAAAATTATGGTAGCTGTTCTAATTTACGGAGACAAGAAAGACAGGAAGTGTTTGTTACATGGTATTCTCTTACAAACACACTCTGTGCAAGTTCCTTAGAATATGAGCCAAAGCAGGAGGAAACACTTTTCTTTATGTTTGCACCTTACATCAGGATGTCTTTATAGTATCCTCTGCTGTTCTGTGAACATATTACACCAACATCAGGAAGAAGAAAGTCAGTTCACCTGCCAAAAGAGGCCCATTACAGACACATACTCACTATTATAATTAGGGAAGTGTGAATATAACAAGGCAGCCTGCTTACATTCCCAAGGGCCTATTAAAGGAATTTCTTCAAAACAAGTTTTTTCTTTCAAAGAACTGAGGTACAAACAAGCAGACGATAACTATTAAAATCAAGACTTCTCATGTTACGTCCGCTCTTTGGAGCTCAGGATGCTCTGTACAACATGACTTCACTAAATTAACCTCATTAACGGTTAGCTCAAGTTACAGAGCGTCTTTACAAGAGAGAACTAAGGATTTGCTAAGATAATTTTCTATGCAAGCTAAAATCATAAATGAACAATAATGTAAGTGTATCCAAACAGCCCATATCACTTCATCTATGGACAACAGAGAGCAAAGCTACTCATTTCTGACTATAATCCATCTTGCTAAAGAGTTACGTAATTCTGCCTTCTCTCTGCCATTCCTTCCCTTCTGTGTTTCTTCTTTTTTTTTGGAAGGGGGAAAATGATCACTGTCTCTCTCATTTGGGTAACACATACCAATTAGAACTAACATCTAATATCGGTGCATTGAAATGAGACCATAAAGCCAACCTAGCTAGAATTTCTTCAAGTACCTGAGATTTCATAAACAGTAAGTGGTTTCAAAAGTTTCATGAAGCACAAATGGATTACTCCATACCAAGCTCTGCTAAACACAGTCCAATAGCCAGGCATGGATATTAAACTGGCCAACAAAAAATACTGAGCTACCTATCACTATCTCCCATTTTGGCCTCACCCAAGAGTATGCCATTTATTTTGGCTACATTATTGGCAGCACTTCTTATCATTTGTCTTTTTAGGTGCTAACTTAGATAGGAGTAAGAAGCTCTGGTGTGTTATTGACTAATAGGTGATTAATAATGATAAACTACTGTAGGTCTTTATTGTGTACAATTTTATGTATCTGTTAAAATAAACTGAGTTAAGCTTAAAATGAGAGTACATCATCTCTTTTAATGCACTTTCCATCAGCAATTTTATGCTGTGAAAGCCTTTCACAGTTTCTTGGTTTTTTAGAATAAAGGATAAAAAAATCCATGCTCTACAAAGTCCCTCACAATATGACTCCTGCCCTGCTCTCCAGCCTCACATCCAGCCAAACTCCCCACTGTTGCATAAAGTTCAGCTACACTGGGCTTCTTCTGGTGCTGAGGATATGCTGTATTTTGTCTCATTCCCAGACCCGTGCATATACTCTCTCTCTCTCCCCTTCTCTGTGTGTGTGTGTGTGTGTGTGTGTGTGTGTGTGTGTGTGTATAAAATGCTGATAACTTTACCAATTTTTCTCATCACTGAAGTTATACTTAAAGTATACCATTGTATTTGCTCTTATTTGGAGACTTGGAAAGATCCCTCGCTTTAACATTTCCATTGCACCCTTCTATGATACGATTGTTCAATACACTTGTAAATATTTCCCCAATATCTTTGTATGTATATTCAATGTCTATATATATTATTATTCTCTATCACATTTAACACAGTATTATATATAAAAGTGGTCAATAAATACATGTTTATTTTTAAGTCTTGGACATTTTAAGTCTTCCATAATCTTTCTTAGGTAATAATATAGGTAAATGTTCCATAGTACATATCCCATCCAAAGACTAAGTGAACTGAAATTTTTTAAATGAGATAGAAATGAGACCATAAAGCCAGCCCAGCTGGAATTTCTTCAGGTACCTGAGATTGGATAATCATTCTATTTTCATAGCATAGAGCTTGATATACTAATACTCTGGAGAGCTTTGTATAGTCTAGTTCTGCACCTTCACCATAATAAGGTCCACCCTCAACTGCAGCTTTCCATTGTTAGGTTTCTTGTCAGATACATCTGGAAAACAAATTATTATTTTCTACATAAAACATGAACTGCCAACACTAATTCTTTTTTTCTTTTAGTTATTCCTGTGGATAATGATTTATGCAGCATCGCCTTTGATACTATTCCCCACTTTTCTATGGCTTTTAATTTTAATGAGGATCTCTATCATGTTATCCCTCCCTTTGCTCTTCACCAGGTTGTGTTTCATATCATTGAAAGGGTTTTGTTTGCATTTTTTTATTCTCTCTCACCGCTAATTTCCTAACATCAGTTTTCCTTCCCAGATGCCGTTATAATGGACTTCTAACCACAGCATTTCTATTAACACACACCTGAGACTCGTCAAAATTCAGAAAGCCAAACAAAACACAAAGAAAATCCTCACGTCTCACAGAGGGATGAATAGACAACTTAAAGACCTCCTTGTCAGCACTACTTGTGAGGAGTCAGAGAAATGCCTTCAATCTGGAATTCATTGAAGAATGAATGGGTTTTAATTTTTTTCTTAATCCATTCCATAGCTCAACTAGCCTCTTTAAATGACCCACCCACACACACACACGCATATACACACACACAGGCTAAATCCAAGGAAAGTTTGTTTTTTTATTCTATATGGATTTAGCTGATTCTTCAAGGCAAAAAATAAGTATATGAAATGTTTTCTTTATAATTAATAGTTATCCATGAATTTCCTTCTTCACTTAAGCTAACCATTATTACTATGTATAAATTATTTTTCTAGACCCTATGGAGGGCACAAACATAAAGGCATGGTCCCTGCCCTCCATATTATTTCAACTATAAAGGATAACTTAACCTCATCCCATTCTATTTTTATTACTACCCTCAAAAATAACTCATATATTCTCATTTAGATAAGCTTCTACAAGTGGATGTTACATGACATGTCTACTTTTACTCAGTGTTGCCTCAGCCTTTATGAATAAATGCATTTTTCTTCTATAGTTGGTTTTCACATGTGTAGGTTGTCGATACTATTTAAAAATTATTAGAAAAGCTCTCTGGCCTCCAACCACCATAACACTTATAGCCCTGCATTTATAGTAACTACTTGAAAGTAAATCACCAGTCTAGGGCTGCTCTTCAAATGTAATTGTTACTTAAAGTTATAACACAATTTAAACTAGGAGTAACCATTGATACTCATGAAATGCAGTTCATCAAGTAGAAGAACTTTTATCACAGAATAGAGGTTGTAGGAACAACGTCTACTAGATAAGGCAAATCTAGGCAACATGATCCAGCATGATCTGTGACCCAAGCAGGACCCAACACACAGGGACCAGGTACAAATATTCACAATAACCAGGAAGAGGATAAGAGAATGCCAAAGGCATTATGTCCCGCACTATTGTGAAAGAAGTCAATCTGCATTTCAACAACCCATTTTCACAATGAAATTCTTCTGATATCCAGACCCTAAAAGGACAATGAATATAGATATGGTTACAACTAGCCAACTCTCTGTTTCCATGGCAGTTACTGAGATAGTTTGCAGTCCATGGAGCTGTTATAAAAACTGACTGAAGTGCTTCTGATACCTTTTGCCCCTACCAAAACTAGAGTTTTCTGTCTTCTAGCAGTCATGGTAGGAAGGCAAGAGAAGAACACACAAATGTCTAAACATTTCATACAGTAAGACAAGGCTAATGATTTTCTACATTGTCAGAATCCAATAACACAAATACATAAAGAATTTTTAAACATAGAAGAATTAATGGTACAACTGTATTTCTTTGTGAGACAACTATTGGCTCTTATGTAGAGACAACTTAAAATCTAAATCTTCTGAAGCATGACTGCTGCATAATTTCCATGAAGTCTAACAATTTCTAAACAAAAATAACGTCTCATATCACTTACAAACATTGAAGGATTCTTATGAATAATGATGAAAACGGAAGATCCATTTGATGTTTAACAGGTGCTCAAAACTCAGGTTATCCAAAACTGAACTAAAACTCATCCCCCAAAAGCCTGGTGTGCTTCTCAAGATTATTACATGAGTTAAAGGTATTCCTAGTCACCTGAATTCCTAAGCTACAAACTTCAAATTCACCCCCAAAGTCTTCTTCATGGACTATACCCAAGTCAGTGATTAGCATCTGTAACGTTAGTTCCCTCTTCTCTGTCTGGCAATCCTTCAGAGAACCATGCTTTTTAAGTTGCTTTCTTCCCAAAGTCTCAGAAGTGGTCTACATTACTCCAATCCATCCCTTTTTGACAAGAGATTCATTTCCATAGGAAATATTTGCGCATGTCTGTCTTCAGCATAAAATTCTCTTTTAGCTTCCTGATCATTTCTTCATGAAACCTGAACTCAGACATATAGTCAAAGACCCTCTATAGACTTAATTAACCTGTCACTTGAGTTTCATCTCCTACCTCTCCCATTTATCACAGGCTTCAGCTTCTTTGAACTTCTATTTTTTTACATCAACGTGTTTGTAATTCTTTCATGAGTGTGTGTGTGTGTGTGTGTGTGTGTGTGTGAGCTTTCCCATTGTTGGCACACAATAACCAAGAGCCAAAAACTAAAAGAAGTGAGGTTTCATTGGGCTCATAATTTCATGAGATTCAGTTCATGGTCTAATGGCTCCAAGACAAAAACAGCATGAAGAAATGGCATGGTGGAGCAAAGATTCTTAGTTCATCGAAGCCAGAAAACAGAGGATGGGAACAACATCAAAACAGAAAGGGCCAGGGACTATACATTAACACCAAAGTCATGCCTCTATGACACATAGACAGACTCAGAAGTGTGCTTTTACTAATAATCTCCTATGCTACTCCTAAGCCAATCAAGTTGACCATTAAGCTTAGCTGTTATACTCCACCTGCTGGATATTCATTCTGGATTCCTTCTCCATCATGGAAAAGGTTCCTCTTTCAGGGCCACAAAACAGTAAAAAATCTAAACTCTTTATCATAGTTACCATCTGGAAGAAATTAGGTGTAAGGGGAAGGCAACACAACAATAACCCTAACCAGGTACATTCAGAGGCCAAGGAGCTAAACTAGTCAATAATATCCAGATAGCAGTGGGAAAATTGTTTACTTTTTGACTTTTCTTTTAATTATATGAGTTCATATGTGAATTTTATTCCTTTAACATCTTGATCCCAATTATTCATTACTTCCTTACTAATCTCTGTACTACTTGATCACAAACTCAAACTCAAGGATTCTAAGCCTGGTAGCTTTCAACTTGAATAGGAAAAACTTTATAACATTATTTCCATTTAGTTTGGACTGAAATTTATAATTTCTTTCCATTATGAATCTAGGCAACAAACCATAGTAGATTAGCTGAACCTGTAACTTTGACACTAACAGAAATTAAAGTCAATTTCATGTCACATTACAATTGTGGCACGTCTTAAAATGTTACTTGTGCTCATAAAGTATGGTAGCTTTAGACCCTGTTGTAATTAGGGTTTGCAAGGAAAACAACATAGGACACATAATTTATATGATTTTTTTATAATAGTCATCTAAAGAATCATATACAAAAGAGTGCACAAAATCTGTCCACACACTAAAGACCCAAAGACTCCAGCTGAGGGCCTGGATCCCATGGCAATGTCCTGCATGAGTCCAGCTGAAGACCTAGAGCCCACAACAATGCCCCCGCCTGCGTCCAATTATAGGCACAGAGCCCATGACAACATCTCATGCAGGCCTGTTTCACAGATCTGCACTGAGAAGGTCCAAAGGTCAGTGGTGGAATCTGGAAAGTCTGTGCCAGCGGGATGAATGATCTGAGGTAGCAGGCTGAGGGATCTGCGCTGAAGCCAGGAAGCAATACTCAAAGTAAGGATGAGAGCTCCCCTCAAAGGTAAGACCGCCATCCTCAGTGACACAAAGTCTTGAGCTTCTCCAATGATGAGAGCACCCCAGTTCATAACAGGAAAGGCAGAAAGACAAGATCCTCCAGGAGATCCAGCAGCCCCAAACCTCTTCTTCTTCTCCAGTTCTCCTTTCTGTGCTGTTGGCAACCATGCTCAGGTGAGCATCCCACACCTGACACCACGCTGATTCAGCTCAGCTGGGGCTTCCTGGTTGACCACCAGTTGTGAGTCCCCCCACAGACCCACTGTTAGATCTCATTATTTTATGTGTTAATAGAAAGTATCTAAGTTACTATATACATTGCATTTTGAAAATATTTTGACCACAGCACTTCAATATATTTGGGTTCCTTTGTGATCTTTTGTATTTTATTTCATTTTATGCATGTACTGACAGTTTTCTACAAGGGCATCCAATCTTTTTATTTCAGTAGACTTCCAAAAGGAATTGGGGCACTAAAATTGGTTAAGATTGCCTTGTCTAAAGCAAAGCTTTTCCAATGTTAGTTTGTTAGAAAAAATAATTATTCCTGGGCCCAGATATTCTGATTAGTTCTCTATTCAAATATCTTTTTCTGAAAGATCTTAATTTCTAACAGAATTTCCAAAAGGTTATTTTGTAGGAGGTCCATGGATTACTGTGTTACAATCTGACCTAGGAATATTATCTAAATTTAAGAAATACAATTTGATGACAAATGAACAGTTATTTTTTCAGAATTACCTTCTCTATTTTTTGTCTTGACTATTCCCATAGATTCCTGAATTATAGTTCTTTTAATTCTTAATGGCATATTTAGAGATGGCTCAATATGGGTTACATTGGAGAAGGGGAGTGGATGGGCAAGTGACATTTTCTAGGTCAAGCATCATTATTACTTGCAAAATTATAAAATTAATATATTGGATAGTCTCCAACAAGCCAAACAATGTCATTGAAAATTATTAGATTTTCCTTTTAATATTTCCTCCAAATATGGTAAATCCAACACTACTACCACTATGAAATGCACTGCTACCCCCACAATTATTATTATGAAAATACATTTCGCATTCATCTAACTGTTCTGCTGTGCACCCAACACCACAATCTCAGTACATGGCTTTTTCTAATCCAGAGCCGAGGTAGTGTCTTTGCCTCCTTCCCCTTCCCACTCTCACCATAAATAAAATTAGAAGACTATTTAGTGTGATTTCCCAAGTATCTCCCAAATACTACACTTCTCTGAATTTCCCATGATCAGTGGCATAAGTCACTACTGCCCTACTTCTGCACCACTGCAGCAGACCTAGACTGCTGTTAATACATCCTTACTTCTGCACACTCCATTTGCCACATAGCTTCCAGAGTGAGATTTTTAAATCATCAATCTGATTGTCCCTTTCCTCCTTAAAATCTCTGAATGACTCCCCATTTCCCTCAAAATATACTCCAAATGCCTGAATAAGGCACCCAAATCCCCACATTATTTTAACCCCTGAAAATTCCTTCATTTAGTAACCTTCTGATCATTCTAAACTCCAGCTACACTGCTTTTCTCTCTGTAACAAGCTCACTAACCCCTTTGCCTCTCCAGTCATTTGCATATGTTGTCCCTTATTATCCTTATTTTTTGCTTCCCAGCCTTTTATATGTTCGGACTTTCTCACTCTTGAGGCTTCAGTCTATGTATCCCTTCTTCACAGAGTCCTTCACTAACCCCTCTGCCTAAGTTGTTCACTCCCCCATCCCATCATTTTCTGTCACAGCTACCTGATGATTACCTTCATAGCAATAATTGTGTCTTATAATGTTTATTTATTCACTTGTTTATTGTGTTCTTCATTAGAATGTAAGCTTCAATAAAAGAATAATTGTATTTTTGACATAATACTGGGTGTTCAATAAGTGTATCTTAATAAGTATTTGTTAAGTCTAAACAAGGCAACAAATACAGCATTCTCATAAGCTGCTTGATAGAAAATAGATTTTGATAGACAACCTTAATAGAGGCAAAGTTATAGAAATAAATAAGGAACACCTTCTTGATGTTATAATTAAATATTAGCCTGTGTATCAGTAGAATACTGTATAATATGTACACTTTAATAGGTGAGACAAAATATGGGAATTCCTAATGTGGCCATACTTTTAAATCCTTAACACCACCCATGAAATATGTCTAGCTTACACACTAAATGCTAGTCTCTATGCTAGGTTTTATGGAAACAGAGATGAGCAGGACACAGAAGCTCCACAAATATAGATATTCTTGTTTGTTGTGTTCACTGTTTTCTTTTAAGCCTAAAACAATTTCTGGACAAAAAAAAGTGTTCTGTGAATAGCTGTGGATGCAGGCAATAAGGCAGTCATGAGCCCTGGTTTAAAGAACATAAAGGGAAGTCAAGAAACATATAAAATACAATAATTATGTAATATAATAATGGAAATATAAGCAAAGCACAGTGATAGCCCAGAAAAAAAGGAATGAGGTCAATAGTAGACTGAAAAACCTTAATCAGAGAGCACCAATCACAGCTGGAGTTTCAAAGGTGAATGCATATTTATGAGCAATATTGGGGTATGGCATTTTGTTGAAGTGTCATCCATGCAAGGGGAAGAGTATATATGAAGATGTAAACATGGTAAAGTAGCATATATACTCAGAACATTTCCAAATATTTGGCATAGGTGGAGCACAAAATTTATGTGAAGGAGTAGTAGGAAACAGACCTGGAGGGAAAAGAACTATGAGCAAGAATGTAAACACCATTCAAAGGGATGAAATGGTCAGATATGTATGTTATTCTTGACAACAGGGATGATAAATACGGGATGAGACGAAGTCTAGTGATAGAAAGATCAAGGATAGAAGGGGTAGAATGCATAGAAGCGTATCGCAATAGTCAACACAGTTTTAGCTCCTCAGTTTTACAGAAAGTTAAGTTTTACAAAAAAGTTAATTAGTTTTACAGAAAAATTAAGATTCAAATTTTAGATAATTTTCTCAAAGATACTCAAGTGAATATTAATAGAGTTCAGGTTTTCTGAGTCAAAATTCAGCACTCTTTCCTAGAACTGCATTCTCTTTTCTATAGTTTTAAATGACTATATATGTTCCTTGAAGGTAAACTGTACTTGTCTTCAGACAGCATAGCCTTATATCCAGGAAACCCTAAAGATTCCCCCCAAAGCCTATTGACACAAAAAAGGTCAGTAATGCTTCTATCTGCTAATATAATGCTATCTGAAAAAAATTAAGAAAAATATCCCATTTACAATAGCTCCAAAAATAAGAAAATACATAAGAATAAATTTAACCAAAGAGATAAAACTCCTACAGTGAAAACTATAAAACACTGATGAATAAAAGACAAATGGAAAGATGCCCTGTGTTTGTGGATTAGAAGGATTAACATTGTTAAAAACTTTTACTAAACAAATCCACTTAATGAGTCAACATAATCCCCATTAAAACACCAATGTTGGAAAAAATGAGCTGGAAATTCAAGTGGTCCCCCAAAAGACAAAACTATATGGAGAAAGAAAAACAAAGGAGACGTTATACTGCTTGACTTCAAAATATGCTAAAAAGCTATAGCAATCCAAATGGCATGATACATAAGTGCAGACACATAGACCAGTGGAATAGAATAGATTTTCCGGAAATAACCCCATACACTTACAACCAACAGATTTTTGACAAGGGCACCAAGAATACACAATGGATAAAGAAGGACAGTCTCATCCAAAAATTGTGCTGGGAAATATATTCCTACAGATTAATGAAACTAGATGCCTATTTCTCACCAGTTACAAAGATGAACTCAAGTGAATTAAAGGCAGCATCAACATGAAAATGCTTTAAAATGTTTCTACAAATTATTATTTGGTCAAAGAAAATTAAGAAGATCTGAGATGGAATAGGCCAGGAGCATAATATTATAAACATGTACACAGTCACCTTTATAGTTTTTTTAATGCCATCAACTCTGTAGATGTTGAAACACAATAATTCTGCTTTATAAGGATTTCAATTAGATATTAATGTCCGCTAATATTTTCCACACTTTAGTAGATACTCTCCTAATAAATATGGTTCACAAACTCCATCAGAAATTATTGTAGAAGTCTCTGTCTCACTTTTAGATAGCACAAAAGATGGAATTTGCCTGATTGTGACACTACATTTCAGCGGCTATAGAACATTTCAAATAATCTTTCTCCTTTACATCCTAGAAATATTCATGAAAGATTAAATGTTATGTTCCCCAGCCTTGTCACTAATGAAATGCATAGGCACAATGATTAACAACACTTCCGAAACAGAAATAGCATTGTTCTTATCTCTAGAATATAATTTAATGAAGGTATGGAAAACATTTTGAGAATTTGGAAAAAGCCTTCTGATTACAGTTTAAGAATAAAATGGAGTAAGTTTTCTGGGTTAAATTTTTAAAATTCCCACAATTTCTGTCATATCCTGGGAAATTTTTAACTCTTCCTTGTGCTTTACTATAATCTCAGTTGGGAGAAGCTCAAAACCTTGGCCCAGAAAGAGCATCTGGGAATGTGAAAGTGAGGATGTGGGTGGCTCGGTGCGTGTGTTGAATTTTCACTCTCACCTGGCCCTAAACTGTGATCCTAAAGGTACTCGATCAATTGATTGTATTTGTAACTACAAGTAGTATCTCCATAATATGGAAACGGATAGTGTCAAATTTGTCTTAGCTAGCAACCAATAAGAACTCTATTTGGGGAGAAGGCGGAGGGTGATAACAGGAAGATATGTGTGGGTATCAGTTCCGGATAGGTGTATTTGTTATGATCTAAAAAATAATGCATGTCATTTTGCATTGGAAAATCAAATAAAAATTACATTTTATGGTGAATATTTCTGCCCCATAGCACTACCTTAAATCACACAAACACACACACAGAGTAAAAAAATTATAACATCTAACACACAAAATGGGTGGAAGGTGTCAATGCTGCTTCTGTTTACCAAAATATACAGATACTTAAAATAATTCCTGTACCTCCTTTAAGATAATTTATAACCCAGGAAGTAATAATATTTTATTTCATTCTTAGCAAATGTTATAGTTTCTGGACTTACAAAGAAGAGAATCCAGAAGTTTGGCAGTAGCAATAAAATCTACTCTGATCTTCTTTTAAATCATACATACAATTACATTTCAGATACAGGAGACCATACTTCATGATTTAAGTGCAGCAATGCTTCTGTTTTGATATTATCATAAATAAATTACTTTTGTTCACAGTGTTATCTGACCTTCATGCAGAAACTGATGAAAATGTTTTCCCTTACAACAAAGACAACCATAAATGAAAGCTGAAATGAAATATATGGCCTAGCATATTGTATAGGGAGCTTGCTGATTTAAAAGAAACACCACCTTAGAAGGAAGAAGCCTACAAAGACTCATCTCTTTTTCTACAATCAATGCAACTGCCTCAAACACAGAGGATATTTTGTAATACATGACAACAAATTGTCACTTCCAGAGACAACTTCATAGTAGATTGGGGAAGATTATATATTTATTCAGAAGTATTATTTGTACTAAAATGACTTATGACATACAGCTATGATAAATGCAAAAGCAATCTGATAGGTTTTTGTAAGCTATATATGCATATTTGTGGGCAACAGAGGTTCACTAGTATGGTTGCTCCTATTGTGCTTTTATAACTTTTTACTGGTGATGGAGGTAGGTAGATGTAGAGGGTAAACCTTCGCCTCTTGACTATTTAATTATAGCCCAATCCTAGTATTATGGGTATTTGCCTAAGCAATAATTACAAAGTTTAAAAACTGAGCTAGATCAATTAGACTGAACACATAAGGTGGAGTAGGAAAGAGAAAGTAAGATGGGTTCTGGATCAGTAAGAATAACTTCAGATGTTTTCTCCAAAAGTTGTAAAATATACTTCTTTTCCTTAACCCTGCATGCTTACCTTTTCTTTTTGTGCACAAAAGAGTCCTGTATCCATAGACATTACTAGCATTATGGGAAATTTTCTGTCCCAGAACTATTTTCCAGAACAGTGGTCAATGAGTTTTATCACCAGCATGTTGAAGATAATCACTGTGATTTAAGGGAATGAGCATGAACAGATTCAAATAGAATCATTTAATAGTTATTTAAGGCACATAATGTTGAACTTTTGTTACTATAAGGGACCTAAGTAGTTCTCTATCTGTCTCTTTCAAAATAAGTCAGAAAATTGAGGCCAAGAAGAATCTCTGAGAGGTCACATAGGTATCCAGTGACAAAGAAATGTCTAAAACCAAATCTAACACACTGCTCAGCACTCTTAACACCTTGGTCATACAAAAATGCAGGACAGAATTTGTCGCCTTTTGATATGTGCTGCATTAAAAAAGAGTAATTATCCCACATGAAGATGCCCTCTCTTGAATGTTACTGGCAAAAGTTTAGATTCTATATGGATGAATGAAAAAAAAAATGTGATATAGTGTTCCTGTAAACTTTTGTAGAGTATTTAACATACGAATTATATGTTTATTTATTCAAGAAATGGTGATTATCAAAGTATATTATCAAAACCTTGTGATGAAATATTGAAAACTAGTATGATAAATGTGTCAAGGATAAAAATATCAGTAATAGCTAACATAGGTAGTAGAAAAATTGACTAGTGTATTAGTAGAATTTGTTTTTTGTTTGTCAATGCTAAAAGTTTGTATGCATTAAAATCTTCTGCTTTCACTAATGTCAGTGAGCAAATGATAACTTGCTAGAATTTCATTCCAAGAACAAAGTCTGCATCTGACACTTGTCTCAAAGTACAGGGTCTTATTAAGGCAATCAGGTGGTTCAGTTTCTCATTACAAATGTGTAGGCTGTTCTTTTTCTTATTTCATTTTGTAATATTTTTTGAAGTGAAAAATCTTAATCTATTGGTCAGATCTTGCTTCATGTAATTGTTTTTGTAATACTTATGCTCATGTTTTGTATTCAGTAAAGATAATATCTCTCTGACTGTACATAACAAGCATTTTGCTAATAATTAGCAAAAATTTCCTATAATAATGTGAAAAAACTTCATAAAATGAAACAGTTTTAAAAGATGAGGCTATTCCTATATTGCACAGAAATATAAAACCGAGTGATGTTTTTTCAATACCTCTAAAAGACAGATGAGGGAAAGTTACATTCACACCATGAAAAAACTTACTCTTCTATTTATAGAAATCATGTCTTGGATATCATCTTTTTTTCACATGCATATTCAAGATATGGCTGGCCCAAATGGATGCACTCATTGAAACAGCAAGTTTCACTGTTATTTCACAGTCACATTTACAATGCTCTTAAAAATGTACAGATCAGTAGGAACAAATATATGTTATCAATTATCTGAAATGCTTGGGAGGAGAAGTATTTCAGATTTTGGAATGCTTTGAATTACAGGAAAGTTGCATACACTTTCAGAGTTGACCATCCCTAATCTAAACATCCAAAATCTGAAACTTTTTGAATGCTCATCTTCTGATTTATTTGCTTATATTTATGAAGTTATCAGTCATTGGTCTCATTTAGTTTATGAGTCTTTGCTTAACATACTATTCAAAACAGATTATGCTTTACAAGCAAGAGTAAAACTGTAAACAACTTTTTTATGAAACACTTGAAAAAGGGAACAGATCTAAGATTTAGGTTTCTAAATTCTGGGAGTAGGTTTATAACTGAAGATAGAAAACTCATAGATTTCTATCAAAGACCTCTTAGAATTAATAACCAATTTCAACAACATAGTAAGATACAAAATGCGCATGCACACACACATACACAAATCAATGACATTCATGTGTAACAATAATGAACTTAGTGAAAAATAAAATAGGAAAATAATACCATTTAAAATAGCATCAGGATAAATCAAATATCTATGAGTTAACCTAAATAAGAAGTAAAAGACCTCTGTAATGAAAACTACAGTACTCTGGAAAAGAAGATTGAAGAGGCCAACAGAAAATGTAAAGATGTTCCCTGTTCCTGGATGGCAGAAACAGAATTATCAAAATGACCATAGTCTCAAAATTGATATATAGATTCAATACAGTCCCAATCACAATAACTATAGCATTCCTCACGAACCTAGGGGAAACTATCCTAAAATTTGTATGGAACCAGAAGAGATGTGGAATACCAAAAACAATCCTGGGCAACAAGAACAAATAGGACGCATTCACGATTCCTGTCTTCAAGTTATTACACAAAGCTATAGTGATATAAACAGCAGGTTGCTCGTACAAAAACAGACATGTGGATCAATGAAACAGAAAGATGATACAAAAACATCCCCAGGCACATTCAACTATTTGATCTTTGAAAACTGGGCCAAACGTATATACTAGAGGAAAGACAGCCTCTTTAACAAACGGTCCTGGGAAAACAGGTCATCTATATGCAGAAGATTTAAGATGGACCCATATTTCTCACCATGTACTAAACTAAATCGAAATAGATCAAAGAAAAACTTTCAAACCAAAACAAGTAACCTACTGGGAGAAAAGACAGGTCAAACACAGAAGTCATATGTGTAGGCAAGGACTTTCTGAAAATTGCAATTGCAAAAGAAATGGCAGCAAGAATCAATAAATAGGATTAAATCTAATTTATAAGGTTCTATACAGCAAAGGAAATAATAGCAGAGTGAAGATACAATCCAAGAATAGGAAAAATATTTGTCAGCTATTCCTCAAACAGAGGATTAATATCTATAATCTATACAGAACTCAAAAAAGTGCACCATCCAAAATAAAAGACCCAATAAAATAATGGCCATCTAAATTGAATAGACACTTCTCTGAAAAAGTACAAATAGCCAGTAAACATATGAAACACAGTTTTACTTTAGCTACTGGAAAAATGGAAATTTGGAAAATGCTAAGATTTTGTTTTATACAGGAAAGGATGACAATTTTCAAGAAATCAAATGCCATAATAACAAATGCTGGCAGAGATGCAGTGAAAAAGGAACCTTCCTACATTGTTGGAGGGTCTATAAACTAGGACAAACATTATGAAAATCAGTATGGAGAGTATGGATATTTCTCAAAGAACTAAAATTAGAAATTCCATTTGACCCAACTATTCCCTTTCCAGGTATCTTCCACAAAGAACTAAAGATATCACATTACAGTAATACATGCATACCAGTGTTTATAGCAGCATAATTCAAAATACCTAAATTCTAGAAGCAGCCTGTATGTCCATCAACAGATGAAAGGATAAAGACAATGTTGTACCTATACAAAATGGAATACTACTTGGCTATACAGAAGGATACATTCAGACATTTGTAGGAAAATGGATGCACCTGGAAAATATAATGTTAAGTGAAATGAATCAGACACACAATCGTAAATACTGTACGGTAACTCTCACTTGCATAAAGCAAATAACTAACAAAATGCAAAGAAGTGGTAGAACGAAACAAGTCTTAGATCTCTTACAACCTGGAAAGGCTCCTGGGAATGGAGGGCAAGGGCGGGAGGTAGGGGAAGGGAAAAGAAAAGCTTTAAGATGTGTCAAGTACTCACACCAAATATCCACCATGAAAGGAAACGTTAATTGCTGTAAACATGAACTAAAAACAACAATAAGGGGAAAGAAAACGAGGACAGAGGATTAGAGATGAGGGAGGGCAGAGGAAGGGAGATAAACAGAATCAGTGTGTGTTAAAAAAAAAAGAAACGGTATTTTTGGTGCGTGATGGAATATATGGAAGTGAGATGTACTGCAGGAAAAAGAATCATGTTTGTTGCATAACTTCATTTAACTCCCAACAATTGCTAAAACAAACAGGTGCATTATTCCTAAAAGAAAATATCATTAAGAAAATCATACAAATTATTGGTAAAAATATTGGAGGCAATGCTAATTTTATCCATATGATAAATTCAGGGTAGCAAAATGTACACTTACTTATCTACCATCTATCTAATGTATCTTAGAACACTGAAGATTTATAAAACTCGCACTGAGAAATTTATACAAAAGAATGTGCAGGCAAGGGAAAAAGATCTCCACAAATTCCTGCATTTTACATACTTATGAGAAACTTTGGCAGTGATTCTACTGACCCTAAAGGAGTCAACACTTAGAGAAGAGGAAAAAGAGGGAGGGAGGGAGAAAGGGTCGGGGAGACAGTGTAAGCCATGCAGAACTTAGTGGTTAGTGAGTTCTCAAAAATACTTAGAGAGACCTAGAAAATCACTATGAAAGGAAAGCACCATTTCTGGTAGAGAGCCAGGTGGTGCACAGCACAGGCTAAGTGCAAATGGGCATTCAAAATTCCTCAAAGACCTCATTTTTGTTTCTTCAGGTATGACAGAATGGAAATGCATTTCAAAGCAAGCAAATAAAACATTTTGCCACTAGAAAAAAAATTCACTTGGCTCATTAAGCACCAGTCACATAATGAATGCCTAGTATAAACTTCAGGCAAGCCAGATTCCTGCTTCCTAGTTTTCTTGTGGGCACTGGGTGGTAAATTCAACAATATGATTAGGGTACATTAGTAGTGACATAAAGGTCAAAGGTATTATTTCATTTCTCAAAGCTTCCCTTCCCCCGTGGTAAATGGGCTCTTCTTAGTTCTACCTCTACAGACAATAGCTGTCATTTTGCAATTACATGCCCTTGATTAGGAAGTAGAGCATATATCTCTGTGTTCATTCATTACTATGACTAAGAAATACTTTATAGTTTATGCTGTTTGTCCCACTGAAAATGAGTCAGTAGCATTCCCTGTGACAGTGTTAGCAAACCTTTTATAACTTTCAGTGATACAAAGAGCCTAGTGCAGCGTGTACGACATAGGTTCACCACCACTGACCTATGTATGCCCAGTAGTATCTCAACATTCTTGAAAGATTATCCTGCCAAATACATAGAAGAAGTAGTAGTAATGTTGTTTCTCTCTATCAGTGCTTCCCAAAGAGTACTCTGAAGACCAAGTGCCCTGAAATCACCTGGAATTCCAGATGAAATGCACATTCATGGGCCCCCTGAGTGTTGTACCATTTCCAGGGATAGGGCTTGGCATTTTTAACAAACCCTTCCCTCTCTATAGGTGGTTCTAATATACATTAAAGTTTGAGAAAAACTATCTATAGCAATGCTTTATAAGGTAAAGGTGACTAAATATCCCCAGGGAGCTTTTTTAACTGCACATGCCTGAGCCACAGCCCCAGGCCTACCAAGTTAAAATGTTCTCTGAACACAGACCTGAGAATCTGTGGTGGCAGTTGAAGAAAAGAGCTAATGTGATCTAGAAAACCAGTTAATCTCCTAAACTCGTGAAGTGCATCTCCTCATTTAATCCCCACAAAACCCCTAGGTACTATTTTTCCTTACTGTGCACATATCTTAACTAGGGGAGGCTCACAGAAATGACTTGCCCAGAGTCATAGAGCTAATAACTGCTGATAATGCGTGATACTGATTGAGTACTCTGCCCTAGAAATTTATTTAAGGCTTTTTCAGGGTCCTTACATTCTAAAAATACTTTGATCTTACAAGTTCAGGCTTACAGATCCTGGAAGGATGCTCTCCTGTTCATTGTGTTCAGAGATAGGGAGCTGTTTGCAGCAACCTAAGAATGATTAACCCACTGATGAAGGGAAAGAAACAAAACAAAGAAAAAGTACAAGAACATTGCTTTTAGAGTTAAGAAAGGGAAAAAGCTTGGATTCAAACTACAGGTACTTTCCATTACAAAAGAAATAGAGGGCCCCTCACAAACAACACAATTCTCCTGGTCAAATTAAAACATGAAAAATTAATGCTTACATGATAACCAAAATGCTTGACTTCACAAGCCCAAAGAAAATTTTTGTGGGCATTCAGAAATGTTGCTTGTGATCTGAAAGCTGGCTATTGCAGGAAATGAAATTGCAAATTCCTCCCTAAGAGCAGTTTAGTTTAGTAGCCATTATTTAAGAGCTGGGAAAAGACACATGGAATGAGAATTTAAATGAATTTAAGCAATATCCCTTTTCAACATACTGTCCTGAGAATCTTTTATTGAAACTTAGGGTGGGTAGGGGTCTATTTGTCAAGGTAAAACAATCTACTGTGGAGATTTGAAGGGGGAAGTCAAAGAAGCAAAGGAAAAGAAATTTTTAAAAAGAAGCAAAGGAAAAAATACACATACAAATATCTACTTTAGCCACTTTTCTCAAACTAGGATCACTATATTTCTTTCAAACTCCAGGTTTTTTTCCTTTGTTTTTTTCTGAGGCAGGGTTTCCCTATACAGTTCAGGCTGGCCCTGAGCTCACTTTGTAGCGCAGGTTGGTCACAAACTCGCAAGGATCTTCCTGCCTCAGCCTCCCAAGTGCTGGGATTACAGGTGTGCACCACCACACCCAGCAAAACTCCATTTTTATCAGTCTCCCCCACGTACTCATAAACGCCCTCTGATGTGCACAACTCCAATTAATCTACCAAAATTACCTGGCTCTACTCTGCCACCACCATTTCAGCTATTTCCTATGGTACTTAGCATACATGCTGCCAAAGTGAGCACCCATGTGGTACTTAGAGCCACTAAACACCGGTAGAAAAATGAAATGAAACATATTTATATCACCTATAATTGTGTCCCAGATTGATATATTAATTAAATCCATGTGACCTCCATAATGAAAGGTCATCCTGCCACTGGTCCATTTTATTTTCTGCCTCCAACTCTTTCTAGCATCTTATTTCAGACGCCCTCACTGTCATCTTTCTCCCACTGTATCATCTTCTATTAAAAAAAATCAGCGTTCTGTCACAGCTTTACCTTTGAACTGCTATTCATATTATAGTAAAATACGTGGTCCTGCTAAATGATTATAGTTGTGCTTCAGGTCTGCACAGTCTATGATGGCAACAAGAGAGATCCATTAATTTATAGCTTTGTGTCAGGGAGCCAAATTATATTCTATATATATTTAGTTGTTCAGAATGTAGCTTAATCAATATAGTACCTTAGGCAACCTGAAACCACTGAGAGCAACATAAAAGTAAGATCGTTAGGTCAGGAAATTGTATGTCTACTGATGGGGATAAAAGGTAGTGCGGCAAAGACAAGTCTGTGCTTCGAATCCCAAGGCAAGGCCCTCCAGGTCCTAACCCTTACCTGCTAACCATGAGCACTGCACTGATTTTCAATAATATTTTCTATCTTTGTCATTAGACATTTATGAAGTGACTACATCACACAGGGAACTCTGCAGTAACACCCTGATTCTACCACTGACCTTTTCCAAACGGGGGAACATGGGGGCGGTAAAACAATTACTGGCTTTTGAGCACTGTGGTTCCATGATTTTAGTACCTTGCTTATCTCAAAGGACTATTCTGAAGCTCTAATGAAATATTTGATATGCAGATGCCATAAAAATTTTAAAGTACTGCATAAAGGTAGAACCATTGTAAATTATGCATCTCTACATATGAGCAAAAGCTTGTACATGCTCTCCCAAACAAAGCAATTGGACATTGAGCTTCAATTTCCAATTAGTCTCAAAACGTGGTTTTACTTTGAATTTGGAGGAGCAAAAGGTTCAAATTATGATCTTTATTAAGAAGATACTAAGCCATTTAGAAATGCTCAGCACATTTTCTGGCTTGGCCAATTTTTTTTTTGTACTGCTATGTGGATCCCCCATATAGTGTTTACTGTAAAGATGAATAAAAATTATGGAAGAGTGGAAACTCAAAAGAATTACACTAAATTTCAGTCCATAATCTGCAAGGATCTGTGTGTGTGAACATATTTTCCTGTACTCTTCTAATCTCTTCACATGCTTTATAGACCTAGTATTCATTAATAGGTTTTGGCATGTGATTATTATTTTGGTGTTTGAAAATTCAGATGGTATATGTTTGTGTGTATGTAGCAAGGGACTGAATCTGCATATTCACTTCAGGTGAATACTGGGGGTAGAAACCTGAGAATAGAATCTTATTTGCAAGCAGAATGCTAGCTAGGATCACTGTAGGTCCCCAAGAGAAAGACCACAGAGGACATTCTTTGATTAAATGAACATCCATTAATCGCCCAATATGTGCCATATATGCCATATATGATACTTATATTTGGGAAGACAGAGATGAAAGAGAGACTCCTCTTTCAGAAAAGTTCATGCATTCTGAAAGACAGAAACAGTGTCAGTTCCCATGACATGTATGACTTACATTCCAGTATAAAGAAAACAAGGTGAAAATTGCACTGGCCCAGATATTAAAAGATGCTACCCTTCCTATCCACATCGTCCAAATAAGTGAAACCTATATAGAAAAAGTGGATGGTAGTTCTTCAATATGTATAGAGTAGGTGCTTGATAAATATTTGCTACCTTGGGGCTGGGGATATAGCTCAGTGGAATAAGCGCTTGCCTAGCAAGCGCAGGGTCCTGAGTTCAATCCACAGTACCGCAAAAAAAAAAAAAAAATGCTACCTTGGTGAACTAATGAGATAAATCATTCCTTTAATTGTGCTTCTCCTGTCAGTCACATCCATACTGATGCCACATGGATATATCATATCATGGAATGTTAGAGCTGGAGAAAACCACAGAATCCAAAGTTTCTCAAAAAGTGTAGTTCAACAATTACCTATATCAGATGCACCTGAGGAACTGGTTTAAAATGCCTAAGTAGCTCAGCCCTCCCCCTTCAAGATAATCTGAATCAGTAATTACTTTCCATTACCCTGAGCACTCTCCGAGTTTAACACATATTTTCTGTGTGAATATATACCTCTTTCTCAGATTTGATCTATACGTATCAGTGTCCGGCACACCATAAGCACTCAATAAAATAGTGATTTTTTTAAAGCTTGGTTCTGTGTGAACAAATGACTAATGCACCTTTTTTGGGGGAAGTTTTTGCTAAAAGTATAAGGTAACAAATATAAGGCCCAAGAGAAGAATACTAGATCCAGGAGGGTGATCTCTGTGGTTTCTGACCCAAATGTTAAAAAAAGCTCCTAAATGGAAAATATTCTTTAACCATGGGCTCTTAGTGACTAAAGAAACTGTATAGTGACATTTCCTACCCAAGGTCCTGAAAACTACTCCGCACACCCACAGTGATCTATTTAAAGGAGCCAATTTTTTTTTCTTTTAGAAAATACTTTTGTTAAGTTTTCTATCAGAGGGAAATGTTAAAGTAGGTGAGCTACAGCCATGACCAAAAAGGAGTGGAAATTTTTCTAGATGGAAGTTGTTATGCCTACCAAAGAGATAAATCCATTAGAAACCTATTATCTTAAAGTAGAGAAGAAAATCCAGGGAGCCATTTGTTTTCTTTTTTTAATTAAAAAAGTAGTGATCTTTGTAAATCACAAAACAATAAGTAAAGAACAATCAGTCATCTCTCCTTTTATCTTCTGGTCATCACAAAATACATCAATTTAGGAACAATCTCTCTACAATTTTTTCTATGCTTGTATAAAACAAATGCCACTCTGTATACCAAAGGTACACAGATGCTCTATTCCTTCTTCTGATATGTATAATTCAATAGCAGAGTCCCTTCTAATCTTTTCCCTTTTTTATATTTAATTCTGCCTTCTTTGACAGTGAGAAATGAATAACAATTATTCTTAAAACACTGGTTCATTTCCCTAGCAGGTGGGCAATTGCCAACCTTGCCTATGCTGTTACTCTAGCCAGACGTCTTCCATACATGGGACCTAGCCCCTGCATGGCTGCAATTCATAGATTTCCTGCTCGTAATGAGCCCAAGCTACTGTTAGCTTGCCTCATCACCCTACTATGTTCTTCTCTTCATGCAGATCATTACCACCCTTATGCTTGCTTCATACCTACATTCCATTACCCTAGTGACTCACCGGCAAGATTTTTGCTTCCTGTTCCCAGGACCTTATGCTCTGCTGAACTAAAAGTCTTAGTGCCACATGGAGGATGACTTGGACCAGGAAGCACAGTAATTCCATTGAAGTGGAAAGGAAGATTTCCCCTGGTCATTTTGGTTTCCTCGTTCATTTGAATAAACAAGTTTAAAAGGGAGTTATGGTGTTGGCAGGAGTGAATGAGTCAGACTACTAAGGGGAAATGAGACTATTACTCCACAATGGAGGAAAAGAAGAATATATCTGGACTGGAGGAGATGCCTTAGGGTGCTTCATAATATTAGCATGCCCTGCTGTAGTGAGAAACTACAGCAACCCAGTCCAGGCAGGAAGACAAATATTCCAGATACTTCATGAGCAAAGATATGGTCACGCTGCCAGGGAAGGAACTAAGATATCCTTCAGTACTTGCTGGAGCCCAAGAGAATACAGAATTGATAGCATAGAAATGGTACTTACTTAGGAATATGAGCTGCAACTGTGACAAGGTACAAAAACAAGGATTCCAATTGTTATGAGTACTTCCTGTTTTACTAACATGCTTGTGCATATATACACATATATTAAGCAGGTAACTTTGTTTTCTTTCTAACAATGTTGATAGATTTAATATGATTTATTAAGTATTATTAAATATATGATAATGTTTCAATTATGGAATATTAAGAGAAGAGTAAGCATTACTCAAAGAAAACAATTGTCTTTTATTCTCAGGAGATAATTAGGGCATCTCCATTTGTACCTAAGACAGTTATGTTAGGTATAATTATGAACTTGTTATTGTATTTGGAGATTAAAGGTTTAAGGAGACATATTTGTTTGTCCAGTTGACAGGAGTGGATTGTAACTGTTAATTATGATATGTCAACCAGACAAGTATGAACCAGCGAGCAAATTAGTGAAGCTGTGGGTGTGTCTGTGGGTGACTGACATGTAGGCTGCAAAGCGAGGTGGGAAAACCCACCCTGAATATGGGGAGAACCAACCAATTGGTTTGTAGTCTGGACAGAATGAAAAGGGGGTGGAAAGGAAGTTTCCACTTTTCTTCCTTGGAGGGACTTTGGTCTTCCAGCACAGTCTAGTCTTCCAGTGCAGAATTTTGGCAAAGAAAACTTTGGCTCTTTGTATATGTTTGTAGTACATTAAGATTATATTCATTGTGGTGAGTTGGAACATGTACCATAGCACATCTTACTGCTATTTACATCTCCTTCCCATCACCTCCTGGTCCATCCATCCATCTCTTAGTTCTCTTCCCATCTGCAAAAGATCTATCTCCCTGTTTCCTAGTATCTGTCTTCTAACAGAGACTGGCTCCAGACTCTGCAATGAGCTGCAGGCCCCTGACTTTCCACTGAACCCTCCAGCTTTCCAGAGTGCAGGTGACCATTTGTATTCTTCTATCCAGTTCTGGAAGTAGCCCTTGTAAGCCTAACTAGAAAATCTCATATGAAATCATCATATAAAATCTGTTCCTCTAGTGAAACCTAACTGATACATTTTACCTGTTCGTTCCTGATGCTTCCTTTCCTATACAGTTCTAATTAATGTCCCATTACTTCTTTACCTTGTTGTAACTTAACTTGCATTGAATCTTTGAGGACAAAACTCAGCCCTAGATCAACTCAACTGTTCACTGTGTCCAATCGCACACTTGACCACAACATGAAAAAACTACACTTAAAGTTCATGATCTCTATAATCACTCGAACTTTCAGTGCTGCTTAGATACTCTTTTGCTTAGGAATGGCCTCTTTCCTCCAAGGTCCAATGTTCCTGTTGATTACTTCACATTTCCTTCCCAAATATTTTCTAATTCACTCTCATCAAATGACACTGACTGCTACTTCACAGAGAAAACAGAAATAAGATGAAGATTTCCCATAACTCTTTCCACTAAAGCTATGATATGCCCACGCACACATACACTTACGTTCCTCTTTCTCTTTGGATAAGTGAGGGACAATTTTTCTTACTGTCTAACATTAATCTCTCTGCTTATGAGGATAACTGGATGACATGAAATTCCTGAACACTGGATCTAGTGGAACTAATCACTATGGAAAAAACACTAGGGAACTAGGAATATGTCCAAATGGAGAGAGAAGGGGCATGGGAAAATGGGGGAGAGCAAGAGAATGAACAGAGCTAGAAAGTTAAGCCTAACAGTGAGGTAAAAGGCACGGGCATCCGCTTCAACGGAAGAATGAAGCCAGAGATGTGTAGCAAATGTTTGAAATCTCTACAATGAGGGACAGATGGGAGACAAAGTTGAAGGTATTAAAAAGTCTTCCTACCATAGCAGCAGGCCCAAGATCAAGCTGTACATCCGGCACTGGTCCTAACCTAAGTATGCTCTTCATTAGAGGAGTTCAGCCATATATACTTTGGAACAGGGAAAATAGTCATTAGATTGTACCAAGAACAGGGACAATCTGGATATGTTTGCTGAAAAAATAATGACTCTAGATTTTTATGAAGATATTAGTAAGAGTATATTGCTAAGTTTAGGCTGGATAAGAAAAGAAACAATATTACAGTATAGTAACTAGGCTCAACTTGGCAAAAACTACATTTTAAGTTCCAAAACAAAAGTTTAAAAAGTGTTATTCCATTATCCCTTTTGATTCCAAATTCAGTTATAGTTGTGTGAACAGACTGTAATTATCACCTCTAACTAATACTTTGGTTTTGTGATCAGTATGTATCATGTTACTAATATATTAGGATTTTTAGTCTTTTTTATTAGTACATATTTATAGTCCACAATGTTTGCATTCTTTGCTGGGAATAAGTACATGTACATGAGATATCTTAATTCCTTTTGTCATCCCCTTTCTTTTCCCTCCCTCTCCCCTCCACTTCTCGATTACCCTCCCTCTCCTCTCCATCTGCAGTACATAAGGTTGCCTTTTCTTCTGTGGAGCTGCTACATGTACATAACACATCTCCACTCATTTTTTTCATCTGCATTCCCTCCCTTCAGTCTCTCGGTTCCCTCCCCCTTTGAGAAAGATCTACCTCCCTACTTCCTGTTATCCATTTTTATTTTCTTCTCTACTTATACTTCGAGTTTCTCATATAAGAGAAAACAGTATTTAAGCTTGTGTGTCTGCTTTACTTCACTTAACGTTATGGTTTCACAGTGCATGCAATTTCCTACAAATGACTCAAGATTTTCTTTATGGAAAAGTAGTATGCCATTGAATATAAATGCTACATTTTCTTTATCCATTTATTGGTTGATGGTCATATAGGGTGCTTCAAAGATTTAGCTATTAGGAACTGTGCTAAATACAGATATGGATGTCTGACTTGCATGAAGTCAAGTTATAATTACTTGCAAATGACATGATCCACTACATAGAAGATCCCCAGAAATTCTACCAAAAGACTCCATAATAACCAAATTCAGTAATGTAGCAAGATACAAAATCAATACAGAAAAATCAATAGCATCCCTTCACACTAAGAATGAATACACTTAAAAAGAAATTAAGGAAAATGTTAGTCGTGATAGCACCAAAAAATTAAATACTTAAGAATTAACCTAACAATGGAAGTGAAAGACCTCCATAATGAAAACTACAATACTCTGATAAAGGAAATTGAAGAGGACATCAGAAAATGGAAAGCTTTCTCCCGTTACTGAATAGGCAGAACCAATCTAGTCAAAATAAACACACTTCCAAAGTGGATAAACAGATTTAATGCAGCTATAATCAAAATTACAATAGCATTCTTCATAGAACTGGAGTAAATAATCTTAAACTTAAATAAAGTGAGAAGAAATACAGAATAATGTGCGCAACCCTCAGTAGCAAGAGCAAAGAGGGAGGCATCACATTACAGAGCTACAGTGATTAAAAATAGTATGGTACTAGAACAAAAAGAAACATGAGGATGGATGGAACAGAATAGAGGACAAAGAACTAATCAGAAGCATATTCAACTTTTTGATCTTTGATGAAGAGGTCAAAAACACACTCTGGAGGAAAGATAGTGTGGGGGAAAATTGCTTATCCACATACAGAAGATTGAATCTCGACACATATCTTTCACCATGTTCTAAACTAATGGATCCAAGAACTAAATGTTAAAACAGAAACACTTAATTTGTTGGAAGACAAATTATGTAAAACTCACGAAGTCATAGGCATAGGCTAGGACTTTCTGAACAGAACTCCAGTTGCACAGGAAATAGTTCCAAGAATCAACAAATGGGACCATATCAATTTTAAAAGCTTCTGCATAGCAAAGGAAACAACTATCAAAGTGAAGAGCTAACAGAATGGAAAAAAATATTTGCCAGCTATTCCCCAGATTGAGGACTAATATTGAGACTATAAATGATGAAACAATTAGATCCTCCCAAATAAACACATATATGATATAATGTGTAAAATGCTCACCTCAGTATAAAAGATTCGAGTGCTTAATTCATGTTTGCAGTTACTATGCAAAGGATGATTAAAAACACAGATTTTTTTTAAAGAAAATCTAAAACCCCTCAACCTATAATTAATATTTTGGTGAATTTTTTCTCCTTATTTTGTAGGTTTCTTTGTACAAATAGATGTATAAAAATACATAGGTAATTATAGAAATTGAATTATGCTGCTTTGTCACCTAGCTTCTCCAATAAATTATATTTAGGGATATATTTCCATATCAAAAAGGCAATTTTATATAATCTTTAATGTGTGCAAAGTAATTAAATGAATTGGTACATTCCAGTTGACATAATCTATTCACTAGTACAGCCATTTAGATTGTTTTCAAACCTTTGTTACTATAAGCAAAGTATTAATGATCATTCTTGTCTATACATCTTTTAGTACCTACATTTATCTTTAGAATAAATTCCTAATAAAATTGTGAGATCATAGAAACCATCTTAAATTTTTATACAGATTTTCAATCCAACCTCTGGAACTGGACCAAAGTAAATGGTGGATGACATCATCCATATCCCCATGGGTGTGACGATACTTTTTGCTACTCTTTTAGACCTTCTACCTCTGATATGTGAAAACTATTAGTTTTTATTTGTAAAGTGAGTTTGCAATTCCTTCTTTTGTGAATATTCTGTTCACAAATTTTCCCCATTTTTCTGTTAAAGGATTTATTTTTAATTAATCTGCAAAGTTCTTTTATATTAGAAGTATCTAACCACTGTTATATGTCACATTTTTCTAGTTTGTCTTTTTAATCTTGATTGCAATTTTTTGCCACACAGAGTTTTGACAGTTAAATTCATTAATATTTTAACTCAGTATTCACAAAATGGTTGCAAAAGCCTTCCCATCTGTAAAATTATAAAAATGGTTTTTAAAAGAAACTATTTTTAATATCTATCATTTTTCAATTTTTTATATTTCAACCTTTGATTCAGCTGGAATTAACTTTAAACAGTGCATATAGATATAGTAACATTATTAAATCCCCTAGTGGTTTAGCCCTGTTGTCTTAACCACATTTATTGAAAACTTTATCTTTCCCCTCTAACTCATGGAGTTTAGATGTTTCTTTACCACTTGTCAAAAATCCATAGTATACTTGACTATTGCTTTAGACACTGTTGTATGAATCTTCCTGTTCCTGTAAAAATACCACAGTATCTTATTTATTGTAGTTTCCAGTCCACTTAAACAGTACAAGTTACTTATATTTTTCTTCATAATTTCATGTGGAATTATTTTTGTGTCTGGTGATGTGAATATCTAATTTTCTCCCAAATATAGACAAGGTAGTTCCTACAATGTTATTAACTGATTTATTTTCTGGGAAGGGAGGGAAGTGGCAGCACTGTGACACTGGAAACTTTAAAGGACTACATAAACCCATGAAAGCGTTTGCCTTTGTGAACATGTTTCTGGTGGAAACAGATGTTGAGAATTCTTGCTGTATAGTAATGCTGCCAGCAGAAATTTCTCTGGTGAAGGGAATGCTCCACAGTTGCATTTTCCAATATGATAATCACTAGTCACATATGGCTACAACAGAATCTACTCAAACCATCACAGTGCATATAGCAATGATGACTTCCTTTAAGGAGCAGGTGTGAACACAAAATTCTGTTTTTATCGAAGTATACAATCATTTTAAGCACAACTTGGACTCATTTTGCCTTCCCAGGTTTTCCCTTTCTTCCCAAATAGCAAATGTTTTTCCAATAATCTAGTTCACTGAATTATATAAGACAGGTTTTATGAAGTTTGTTTTAAGCAAAACTGTGAATGTCACTTCACATTTCATCTTTGTATATGGTCAGGTTCTTTAGGGTATATCTTCCTTGAGACAAATAAAACATCAGTGATTCTGCATCTGTGGACCTCTGTTCCAGGTTGGTAATTTGGACTGTTCCCTAGGTAGGCACATGGTCAGTTCACCCTGGTAAACAGTATATGTGTCCATGGACTCTGTTGTTGGTTATTGGCAAACAAGAAAGTGCTACACATTTAAGGAATTGCTTCTAAGAAAACTAATATGTAAATAAAGATTCAGATTTATTTTACCTGTAAAACCCACAGTCCAGGGGCACTCTATGATACCCCACAACTGACCTTCATTTTTAGCCTCTGCACACAGCAGACCTAGTGATAGCACTGCCAAAGGGCCCATTGCTCAACATCAGTTAAGGCAGCTCACAATACAGAAAGAGCAGCTATACTGCACAGCTAGTTTTAAATCTTATCCCTAGTCCTCTGAAGGCCTCACATTGGTTTACTGAACAGAAGTACCCATGGCTTACTGTTACCCAGGCAGTTATGGCTATAGCTTTCCCCTCCTTCCAATCTGCTGGGGTTAGAGTGAATGATCCAGGAGCCTCTGGTGCTGCATGCTTTTACCCAAAGTTAAGTACTTTCTATTTAAATCTCCTGCATCCAAAGTGGGTAATTGCAGGCTGTTTAGCCCAGGGCAGCTTGGAGAGTGGAGTTCTCACACAGTGAACAGGCAGCCCAGAGCTGAAGCCACTGAGAGGTGTGCCAATACTGGTCCTATAGCATAGTTTGCTCTGCAGAGGAATTAAGTAGAAAGGGATAAAAGGGACGAAAGTAGGTTCTTCCAAGGAAGCCCATGCTCAGAGATACCTGGGAATTCTACTCTCCCTAGGTCCCAAGGTAATCCCCAAACTCCTCTCTGGGAAAGAAGAGAGCACTAAAAACTATGTCCTCAGCCCCAAGACAAGGTGGAAGACCAAATACCTTCGACCTACAGACCAAGAGCCCAGTGGCTCACCTCAAATCCTCAGAAATAACCCTTGCTATAAGGAACACTGGAGTGGGACTGTCAGTAGTTAAATGACCCCCCACCCCAACTCTTCATACGTGTCCTGGACAGTAACTCCTCTCTTCCTAGGAGTCCTCCCCCACAATTGTTATCATCTGCCCTAGCTGTAAGATGCCCAGTAACCCATATCCTTTCTTTGCCCTCTCCTTTCTCTCAGGTCTCTGGCTGCACCACTTGTTTAATAATCTACAATCTAGTTCCCCCGGCTAAGAAAAGGTATATGTTTTTCGAAGTTCAGACACGATGAGATTGAACTCCTATGGGCAGGCAGGTGCTACTTCCCCATTCAGGGACATGATATTCTTAAATAGATTTCCCCTCCAAACAATAACAAGAACAATACCAGTGCAGGCTCCAGAGTAGCATTCAGCAGAGAAGTTGCTTTCCAGTCCTTCTGCCGACCAGCAACTTCTGTGGGCAGTGGGTTGAGAGCTTATATACTTATTTACTAATGTCTCCCTCAAAGTTCCTGGGTCACAGAAATGAAGAGGGGCTCACTGCAGGGACCAGGAGAAACCCTTGGAACAGAACTATTGGTAACATACAATTTCTTCTCCCAGTCTTCCTGCCAAAGGATTTTTCTCAACTAATAGTGACAAATCCACTCCAGGACCCACAGCAAGGCGAGACACTTGCAGGTGATGTTCCTACTCTCCCTTTCTGGGTTTTCCTCATGAGTGTGAGGCACAACCGGACATTGGTCCTCCGAGCGACGGCGAGCAAATATTTATTCAACCTGGAAAATCCACACAGGGGCAGCCGGGATTTTTGCAGGGGAGAGGGGCGTCTTGGGCTCAGCAGAGCTGTCCCTTTATGCTTTCATGGCAGAAAAATAGATTGTTCCAAATCGCCAGCGCTCTACTCCATCGGGTGCTCCGTGGGAATCCCCAGGAGCAGGAGCGCATGCAGGGGAAGCCTTTGCTGCTCCACTCTGGAGCTGCCTTGAACCCCATCCCCGGGGAGTGCTCTCCTGACCGCCGGCAGAAAGGTAGGCAGTCAGAAGTGCCTAGCAGGAAATTGTTTTGAAGGCTGCAAAACCTAGGTTAGCTACACAGACTACAAAGGTCCCGCCCCGGGAATGAAAGCCCCTGCTCTGCCGCACCTGAGCAATCGCGCCAGGAGAAGAGCCTCTGGCCTTGGGAGCTCTGTCTCTAAACTTTCTGAGAGAGCTGAATCGGGAGAAAGCAAACTAGCAAGTTTCCTGGCGTGGGGACTATGGCTACAGGAGATCTAGAGCCTCTGTTGGCTGTGGCCTGCCTGTTCCCTGCTGTCACCTGAGAGCCCAACACGCGTCCTCCCCCAGGCCCAGAGAGCCAACTCTCGGTTCTGCAAGCGGGCGTTACCTGAATCTTGTAAAAACAACCAGCAAACGTCCTGCAGGTCTCAGGCGCGTAATTCCATGCTTGAGGCGCGACGGTCAGCTGGGTTTCCAGGCGTGCTCAGGCTAGGACTTAGCGGGCGGTCAGAGACTGCCCAATGACAAGCAGGGCTGGAGAAAGAGTGTTTTCCCAAGCAGCGGACAGAACAGCTTAGTCTGTTTCTCACCTCCCACTGCTAGCCAGGGAGGATACCAGGAAACTTCTGTCCGCCTGTAGCAGATTTCTAGAGTTCGATGGAGCTTCTGTGGACTCTGGGGGGAGCTGCCTGCCGAGTGAGGCTAAGGAGAGTTCCTAAATCATTCCGCCCTTTAGTTAGAATAGCAGGTGCTGCCTCTACTAAGTCACTAGACTCTCCTAAGACCTCCCAGCCTCTTCCTTTTGCGCAACTTCGCTTTGGAGGAGCCTTGTTCAGGCTTGCCTAAGCCAAGCAACGCACGCAGTAATGTGAGCGCCTCAGCCGGTGGCTGACCCAACGCAGCGCAGGCACCAGTTGTGAACTCTTCCTGCCCTCTTCCCTCCTGCGCTGCTCCAGGGTTTCCCGGGAACGCTCCAGCCGGTGCGCAAAACCTCACTCGCCCTAGGTCCAAAGAGCCAGCGACTCCCGAGAAGTGAGCTCCAGGCTCGCCCCACATACTGCCACCGCTGCTTCCATCTCCAAAATAGGTCTGGAGTAGGGGATGAGAAGGGAGAGCAAGTCACCAAAGGCTGCGTCTTCGTCTGGAACAGTTTGGTGTCTCCTGGCTGACTGATTGCAAGGGGGGTAGGTGGGAATTAGAACAGCTCTGGTGCATCACGGACAAGGACTGCTTCAGCTCCTCCTCCTCTCCCACACCCCTTTGGATTTGGGAGCTCTAGGGGAAAGGACAGAGTAAGGAGAGTGGGAAACGCTGCCAATCCCAAGTCTCTCATTCCCCGGTTTAAAAACGCGCTTCTCTGACTTTTCCCCGGAGAAGGGAAGCACGACCCGGCAGCGCCGTCTAGCGTCCATACCAGAGTAAGCTGGGATACAAGGTTGAGGCTAGAATTCAACGGAGTGCATAAAGGTGGGAAAATCCACTAAGCATTTTTTCAGTTTTCCTGGTCCTCAGTTTCAGCCACTGAACAGGTGTCTAGTTCACCTAGGTGTTCACCTCTTTAGTTCCTCGCAGGCCAAAACTTAATGTTTTCAAAGTACAAGCCACGCATTTTTTACTCATAATATGAGCTCCTCAGTAACAGGAAAGCTCCTCATTTCCACTCCTCCATGTAAAAGATCTTTAAATCTCCAAGCTATACAGTCCCGCCAGGGGCCAGGGATATAGCTCAGCGGCACAAGCTCCTGTCTGGAAAGCACAAGGTTCTGAGTTTGATTCCCTCTACCAAAAAAACGAACAAATACAGTTCCACTTTGGCTGGCAGGTAAGGTCCTGGGACTGTGGTGTTTGGGGGGGGGGGTTCGCTCACAGCTCGAAAGCAGTGACCCCTTCTGCAGCCTGTGGCTTGCCAGCCTGCTCTCTGGTATCCTGCACCCAAACTCCTCTCTTTAAGCGGAACAGGAGTAAGGCACTATGACCCAGGATCCCTGAGGGTCTAGATCACAGCAATGAACAGTCCCATTTCCATCCCAGGTACCTTCTAGAATGTTCCCCTGGGCTCTTGGGCGTTGGACCGATTAACACATTGTAGTGGATTGATAACTAATGGTCAACTTAGAATCCCCAGCTAAACTGAGTAAGTGTGGTGCTGGGTGTGGGAGACCCACCTGAGGACTGTTTCCAGCACCATAAGAGGCAGAACTGGAGAAGGCAAAGTTACGGTTTTGGGGAGTGGAGAAAGGCTGTTGGAGCTGGTGGAAGGTGTTGGCTGTTTTGGAGGAGCTTTTCATGCTGGTTTCCCTGATGAACTTGGCTGTTTCCATCCTCCGAGGAGCTCGGGATCCTGTTGGAACTGAGAATGGCTTTGGTTCACTTTGGGGAGCTCTGGTCCTCACTTTGAGCATCACTTCCTGGCTCCGGAGGGGAAGATGGTGCACTGCTGGTCTCCAGGAGAAGCTTGCTATGTTGGCATCCCTGATACCAACTTGGCCATCTTCGTCATCAGAGGAGCTCGGGACCTCTCTGTTGCTGAGGATGAGGCTGGCCGTGGTACCTTTCAGGGGATCTCTGTTTCTCCTGAGCATCACTTCCTGGCTCCAGTGCAGATCCTTCAGCCTGCTAGCACAGATCCTTCTTCCTGCTGGCATAGACTTCCTAGATTCCACCACTTTGGGCCTTCACAGCACAGATCCATGAAACAGACCTGCATGAGATATTGTGGGCTCTGGGCCTCCAGTTGGAGTTGTGGGAAGCATTGTTATAAACCCTAGGTATTCAGCTGGACTCATGTAGGACATTGTCATGGGATCCAGGCCCTTAGCTGGACAGATTTCCTGCACTGTTATGTATTGTTCTTTGGGTCACTATTATAAATAATCATATAAAGTATGTGTCTTGTATTATATTGTTCCCCTTGGAAAAATAAGCCCCAAACACACACACATTTAATAGGATTGCTTATCTAACGGGTCAGCTGAGCACTGTGTGGCAGCATTCACTGCTACACTGGGCTCCTAATTTTTCTTTCTCTGAGATTTCTCCAGCTGTTTGCCCAAGGCTACCCCATTGTTCTGCATTAGCCACAGGGCTAGCAAAGACAAGAGGGATGTAGCACATAGCACAGACCTATACCTTTACAATGTGCTTCTTGACCCCTTCACCTCCACCACTTTTAAGACTGGAGCTTGTGCATCGTTAAGTTATTCTCCCACTCACAGCTCTCTTGCCAAGTTTATGGGTTGTTTCCTGTGCAGACCATCCTATCCATCAACTTCCACAAAACCCCACCTCCCATCGTGGAAAACTCCTTGTATGATTGGAGTTAAAACCAGAAGTCTAGAGAGGTCTGATGTGAAACAAAAGATCAGCAATACTGCTATGTCCCCTGGTTTTTGTTTTTTAAGTGCAAACAGGCTGTATTGTGAACAACGAATATGTGTCTGCAGTTTTTGCGGTAATTTAATCGTTCTTCTTTTCAGATAAAATCATAGGGGATCCTAGGGGACTGCTATACAATCTTCCCCTTCCTATACAGTTGGTGCAAGCTTTCCTGTGCCTGTTTCCTTGCCATGTGCAACCCTCATCACAACTTCCAGCTGCCACTACGACCCCAACCTCCCTCCACCCTTGTGCCTCTATTACCCTTGTTGGGCCTCAATGCTACGTGTTTCCAACAATCTGGTAATGGTAACACTATGGGGTGTAATGCTCAGAAAAACACCATCTCCTCAAGTCCTATCTTCCTAGTTGTCTCACTGGTGCATACAATCTGTCCTTGAACATGGCACCAACCTTCAGACCCTTGAGACTTAGCTGAGCAGGTAGGCTGTCATGAGTGAGGCCATCTGGCCAAAGCACAAAACCCTCCACTTATATTAGAAAGTTTAGGAGCCAAAATTTAGGGTGAATGGACGTAATTCCAAGTTTATACTAGCCACAATATCCATAGGCGGTGTCAATTGCCAATGTACACATTGAAAAAACAAAACAAATTTTAAAAACCTAGTCCAGTCTCATTGATACCTCTTTTCATTATCTTTATCTATGCAATTTGACTTAACTTCATTATAACATCCAGTGACTTTATATATCATATTTTGTACTTGCACCCCATTCAAATTTACCCTCCTTTGTATCTACAGTCATTTCAGTAACTTCTCTGCTGACAAGAGCTGGTATTCCAGACTGATTAATACCCAACTAATCTGGAAATCCTTTCTGTCCAAGGTAACATCACCCTACACCAGAGACTTTAAGAAACTTTCCAGAATTGGGGCTTTAAAGCACCATGGCAGACCAGTGGTTTTTCTCTGGATGAGAGAGCAGCTCTTGGCTCCCATCAAAAAGAGCTGCTTGTATAAACAACCCTACTAGTCTGGTATATGTTTAAATGATGTGATCTCGAAGGAGATGAGGATTTGAGAATGCAAAAAGGTATACAATGCCAAACAGTGGGAAAGGAACTAGTACTCTTTCAGAAAACAACTTGGTAAAACTTCATTGTTTAGTACTTTGTTCCTCAAAGTTAAATCAATGGAACAGCATTGAAACATGATCTGTATGCTTGTTACAATGCAGAATCTCGGGCCCACCCCACAGGCTTAACAAATTATGTCTGCATTTTAGCAAGACCCTCGGGTAATTTTATACACACATTAAAGTGTATATGCACTTAAGAAGCATTTTGAAGGAAATTCTTTAATTCTACCTAGGAGAAAAAATGAGAGTAGTGCTTTCATTACCAAACAAGGTAACAATAAGTTCATGTCCAACAATAAGTATTTAAGAACAAGGCCATGGTCATATTTTTGAGGTAATTAGATCTAGTTCATGAACCAAGTATAATCATTAAATTATGGTTAGTGACCCTCCTACTAATGGCCTTTTTGCCCAAATGCTTCAGTTACATGAAAGAAATAGCTGAGAGTAGAGGCATAATTTAATATAGCTCAATCACTACCACTGTACAAACAAATTACTTCCTATGTCTCACTAGAGTAGTATCATCTTCCTAATAATATTAAGAGCATAATTTTACTGAGTTTATCAACTTAACTGAACATATGTTCACTGATTACTAATAACAAGAGATGATAAACATTTCATGAGGCCAAAAGTCTTTAAAAGATTTACAATTGAGATAAGTAACTGCAAAAGCTAATTTTATTCTTTCTGCCAAGGTAAATTTCAAAGTTGCTCACTAGGTTAGTAAGAAGGAAGACTAGAAAACACTCGTGTGTGTGTGTGTGTGTGTGTGTGTGTGTGTGTCTCAATTATACACCAGCTGCTGTAAATAGTTGATTTTATTTCATCCATGTTCCTACACTTGGCTGATTATCAGAATTACCTATTTAGTATCCTGAGGAAGATTCCTGGGACAGTGCCCCAGATCTGCTAAATCAGAATATCAAGTTGAGATCTTCTGGAGTGGGCAACATCTTTCTAGGCAAAATTCAAAACCTGTGCACCATAAAGAAAATGATAAATTTTACAACACACAAACATTTCTGCAAGGAAAAACATAAGAAAAATAAAATGAAAATATAGACTGAGAGCCAGTTGTGGTGGCGCATGCCTGTAATCCAAGCACTCAGGAGGTTAAGTTAGGAGGATTGAGTTCAAGGCCAGCCTAGACTACACAGCTAGTGCAAGGCCAGTCTGGACTACATAGCAAGACCTCATCTCAAAACAAACAAACAAAAAAGTAGGACAAAATATAGACTGAAAAAAATTGCAACACTTCAAACAAAGAAAGAATTTTATCAATATAGAAAGGATGACACAAACCAACTGAAAAAAATTATCCCAACAGAAAAATAAGCAAAGGAAATGAAAATGCTTTAAAAATTCAAGTAGTTGGATAATTTGAGAAATAACTAAAACCTAAACTATAATGATGAATGTCAATAGCATACAGTGTTGGTGAATATGTCAATAACAGCTTGTTTCATTCACAATTATCTGGACATAAACTAGTGCAAGCACTTTGGTGAGCAATGTGGTAATATCTGTTGAAGTTATAGATACCTATAGAGTCATATATCAAGGATATCCCTGGGTGAATGATCAGTAATCGGCAAGAATTATTGTGTTGAAGGGGAGGAACTTGACAATGAGGAACGAGAGGCAAATTTATATTTCACCACATAGTCTAATGGATTGAATTACTGTTCCCAGTTCTTCACACCCTCATCATTCTAGAATTGTACATTCATATCCTTTACTTTGTGACTTCCAGTACCTCCCACTCCACTGAAGTTAGTTGTAAGACTGGGTTTGAGCAAAGAAATGTTAGCAAACTTGATGTTAGTAATTTAAATATTAGCAAACTTGATGTTAGTAACTTAGCTTCTTATGTTTCTAGCATCCAACGGCACTGATGAGCAGTTCCTTTTTCAAAAAGAATAATGCAACACCTGAATAATACAGCACACTTCACGTTTAGAAATATCCAGAACGGACACCTTCATGATGGCTGGCACTGCAGCCACCCCTCCTCAGAAAATAGGAGCCATGCACTGCCCCCTGCAAACAACACATCTCTCATGGATTCCATGAGCTGGACATCACCACTTGCCAACTCCGAGTCACCTCTATATTTTCTTTCCCCTTGGCATGGGGCAGCAGAAGCCCTGACCAAAGAACCTGATCATGGACAAGGCCAGCACCCAGGCAGACAAAGTAAGTCCAGAAGTTTGGCAGACCAGGGAAAATTTATGGACCAGACAATTAGCACTAACCCCAATAAAAGTCCACAGATATTGTAAACTACACAAATAGCATGGGGTTTTCCTCCAAAAGTGACTCCTTCATGGCAGGCTACAGGAAGAGACAAAACTCCATGAAGTGCCTGCCATATTGCCTGAGATTATTTAATCAGTTACCATTTTGGAAAAGGGTTAATGGTTTAAGAATGAGCCACAGAACAACTATGGAATAACTCCACTTCAGGATTTCCATGTTATCTTCCTATAGTGCCTGGGTAGGAGACAGCCATGGGAAACAATTGTGGAGAGGGTAGGACTAGACACAGATCTCCTGAGAAGTTTATGTTTAGGCCCTGAAGGACATGGACTCCACCTTCCATAGGGAGAAAGTAGGACTGGTGAATATGACTTTCAGAAGTGTTTACATATGAAAGTGCTAGCATTAAGTTCAACTATCTGCTTGGAGCCCCGCCCCCTGGCCTACATCCAACAAAAACCAGTGATCTGATTGTTTTCCCATCTCCCAATATGAGTGAGGTTGTGTCTCAGCTTAGAATGTTGTTAGAGTCTGAGTTGGAGGGACAGAGGGACAGAGAGGCCTCTGCAGTGGAGAAGGTAGGGTATCTCACAAACTCACAAACATTAAGACTAAATAGAGAAAATCATGCCTTCCTAGGCCCCACGACTGAAAATCCTGGGGAAAAAAAAAACACTCATTCAAAAATATAGAAGAATTGTTTTTGATTCACTTTTTTCCTTCTTTTTCCTTCATTATTTTTCTTGGGAGGTTGTGGGTTTTTTCTCATTTTTTTTGTTTTAAATTTTCTTCTCCTTTTAATTGTGTTGTAACCTCTTATTTTCTTCTTTTCATTGACTTTTCTTTCTGTTCTTTTTTCTCTTTCTAATTTGTTCTTTTTTTCACTTTTATCAAATAATATTATTAGTTTCCTTTTCCTCCTCAGGAGGATACTCTTTTTCCTCCTCTTCATTTTCCATTCATTAATTTTTCATATTTTACTTTTCTTATTATCTGGATGTCACTTCCTCATCTTTAATAGTATAAGGTTAATCAAGCTTTACCTAGTTAACTAACTCTATGCTATTACTATTGAATATAGTTCTATTGTTAGTAGAGGTAGACATTGTGTTTAGTAGATATTTACAATATGTAAATATTTGATTGGCCTTAGTGTTTATGCTAGAAATATAAATCTTTTTTCTATGGGTAAGGGTGGTACATTATTGACTATTATAGTATGTCAATATACAGTTTCTCTTTGACCCTATTATAGTTGATGATTTTATTGTTATTTTAAAGGTAACAGAGGTATTGCTATTAATTGATTTTGCCTGTATGCTAGAATCTGCATTGCCTTTGTGTTGCTAACAATACTAGGGCCCGTTCCATGAGAATGGCATTCTGGGAGGAATATATTGCAGCCTCCCTGTTACGGTTTGTGTCTAGATGTCCCCCCAAAGCCTTATGCGTTCATATGGATTTTTCAGAGGCTGCTGAAGTAGAGTATGTGATGCTGGGATTGATGCTGTGTGATAAGTAAATCAGTCCACTGATTCGTTTGGCTAGGTTTAAGGGTGTAAGTGCTATACCCACCCTAGGGTATAGCATACAATATAAGAGAAAGAAAGAGTCTTGTCTTCCCCTCCTTGTTGCTTTTGCTGTCTTCTGCCACCATGAACTGTTACCCCTCTGCTATGTGCCACCGTGCCTTGAAACTGACTGTGGACTGAAAGCTCTACAAACTATGAGCTAAATAAAACTTTCCTCCCTTAACTGTGACTGTGGGGTATTTTGTCTCATCATGGAGAAAAGTAAATAAGACATTCTTCTACCAAACAACAGTACTGATGGGCTCTTGGGAGAAAGAGAAAATATCTACAATTAGCCATGCCCAGAGTGCATGACTGAAAAACAGATATTAACTGAAGAAGTCTACATACAAGCAACAAAGCTTTCCAATATTCTGCCCACAAAACTTCAGCACACACAAAAAAATGACAATAGAAACTTGAGAAAACAAGGCAACAAAATGCATACCAAAACTTCAAACTCCAACAAAGCCATCTAAAGGTCATGGACAAGGAGCAAATCAAAAGGCAAACAGCCAAATTATTCAAAAGGATAACAGAGAAGATATAAAAAAAAGATTAATAAGGCATTTGGTGAGCTCACAGAAGATATAACAGAGCAGATAATGGACCCAATAAGAAAAAGGATTGGCAAGTTTTGAGGAGACACTAATAAAAAGCTATATAAGCTAAACATATTGAAACAAGAGTGGCCAGTTTAGTAAGAAATTAGAATTCACGAAAAAGTACCAAACAGAAAATTGGGCAACAAAATTCCCATTGAGTGTATAGACTGCAGACCATTATGAGGACAGAGTATGAGAACTAGAAGATAAAGCCTCTGTCTGTGACCCATTAATCAAAGACAGTTGAAAAACAACAAAAGAACATGAAACAAATGAATCCAACATTTGCAAGCTGGGACAAAGAAATTTAATCTAAAATTGATAGGAATTAGTGAAAAATCAAAAGACAGCACAAATAACATAAAAGTGTTGACAGAAATAATAGCAGAAAACTTTCCAAATATCGGGAAATAATTTAATTTATAGATAAGTCATGCATATAGAAGCCCAAATAGCCACAATCACAAAACAACCTCTCTGTGATGCATCGTAGTAAAACATCCCAGAAGTCCAATGGAAGGACTGAGACTTTGAAGCTATTAGAGACAAGAAGCACATTATTTATCTAAGTAAACTCATGAGTATCACAGTGGTACCTCAGTTGATTAATTTAACTTATTCCAGAATTCTGCAGAAAATGGCCATGTTCATGGCCATGCAAGAAAGATGGCAGCAGTTGTGTTCATCATGCAATGCAGTTTGCAAACAAAAACAACGTTTTGGCAAATGCTTCTGTTTGCAAACCAAATTCTTCATAAATAAGAGCATTAGTGAACGAAGGTATCACTGTATAGCAAACTTCTCAAAACAAAGAGCAATGACCAAAAGAGGTTAGGGTGAAGTGTTTCCAGACATAGAAGAAAATAGCTCCTAACCCAGACTGACATATCCTGAGAAACTATCTATCTTTCCAAACTAATGGAGTAATAAGATATTTCAAAGACAAAGAGCACCAAAAGAAATTCATGACTAACAATTGAATACTTCAAAAATTAAGAGTATCTTAAAAGACACAAGGAAACCAACAACAGTAAAAGGTTAGTAGAATGAATATACCAGCAGGGAGTGAAGTAGAAGGAAAAACAAAGAATCAGCAACAGGTAAATAATGCAATGGCAAGAATCAATAAATATCTTTCAGTACTATCAATGTGAATGGTCTCAACTCTCTAATCAAACTACACAGATTGGCAGAATAGATTAATTTTAAAAATTCAACGGTATGTTGTATACAAGACACATATATAACCCCCCCAAAATTTATAGAGTAAAACTCAAAGGATGAAAAAATATTTCATGCAATGCCAGCACCAAAACATAACGGGCACCCCCATGATGGCTGGAGATGAAGGAGAAGGGAGAAGGGCTCGACAAAAAGTATTAAGATGCATCATACACATGTACCTACTCCCCACAGGGACTGTAATCATTATGGTTTGAAACCACATACTAATAAAAATAAAAACTGAAAAATTATAAGAAATACATATTTTTTTGCAAATCCAGTTGGACCAAGAGAAAGAGGAAGGGATAAAGGAGGATGAAAGAGGAGTTAAGGTGTGTTGTGTGCTTGTGCCAGCTCCCTACGAAGAGTGCAGTCAATGTGTGCTGCAAACATGTACTAATGAACATAAAAATTGACAAGCAAATAAAAATTAAAAAGTGAAATAAAACAACTGCAGGCCACAAGTTTGACACACTTAGAGCATAAGAATTATCTCAGAGGATTGTCTTACAGCTCTAGTTTCCGCAAATTCAGAGGAGTCATATGTGCTAACAGGGAATACAAGCAAGAAAGACTATATTTTCCTTAGTTATGTTTAAATGAACAGATGTTTCATTAAATAAATTCAATTAGGCTGCTAACTGGTTCTTTACTTGATGCAATGATCACAGACTGACAAAGGCACATCCCAAGTGAAGGAAAAACCCAACCTCAAGAAATACACCTTTCAGCCTAGGATAAAACAGGCAACAAACTCACAGGAAAGTGTTTATCCTCTCTGGCTATGAAATTTTAAAACCAAAGCAAGCTCAAGGGGTCACTTTATACTGACTAGATTAATAAAAATGTTTTCGTGTAAAACTTTTGTATTAGTTCATTAGGCCTGCCGTAACATCACAAGCTACCTGTTTTAAATTATTTTTTAGGTACATATTTGCAGTGCATGATGATTGCATTCATTGTAGGGAGTCGTTTGATGGGCATGGCAAGTTTTAATTTTTCTGAGTGGTTTAAACAGCAGAAATTTGTCTCACATTTCGGGACACCAAAAGTCCAAGATCAAGTTATAGATAGGTTTGGTTTCTGCTGAGGACTATGAAGACTGTTGTAAACCTCTGTCTCTCAGCCTGGGGTTTGCTGGTTGCCTTTCACACACCTTGGCTTGCAGATGGTTTCTCTGGTCTTGCGCTTATCTACACGTGACGTTTTCCCATTAGAGTGCCCTTCCTGTCTCTGGGTCCAGTTTTCAACAATCATATTCGGTTACAGCACCCCCCAGTGACCTCATTTTACCTTGGTCACATGCAAAATCCTTATATTCAAATAAGGTTACATTCATAGGTCTTAGTATTTAGCACTTAAGCATTTCAGGGTGAGATATCATTTAACCAACCATAACACCCATTTTTGGCAAGATTGGAGTATGGCTGGTCTACTTATACAGGGATGTCTTTCGTAGTAAAAATACCCATAATGGGCTGAGCATTACAGTTCAGAGGTAAAGTGGGTGCTTACCATATGCAAAGCCTTGGGTCCAGTCCCCAACACCAAAAAAAAGTACAAAATGTTGGGAAAATTATTAATATATAACCATTGCAACCACAAGAAATATCTCCTGGCCCACACTTTCTTTTCTTATAGATCCCACTCTTAAGGATCCATCTTAAACCTGCCATGTAGACTAAAACAGGTGATAATCTTCGCAGGAGTATACAGAAGTAAACCGCAAGTCCACGGTGTCTTAGTTTATAAGCAATTCTTCAGACTCAGGTCCTTTCAGTTATATTTAAGTGTATGCATATTTTACAGCCACCATTTACAGTCTTCATTTCTCCAAATGGTCATTTTTACTGAGGTTTGGAAAAATTTGATGGTAAAATTGGTGAAGCTCTGTCCACAGAAAATACTTCCTCAGCAGCCTCTAGGTACAAAGACAGTTGTTGCCACATTATTGCTATTACCACACTAAAAACAATGAGCCACTTCAGCTAATAGTCACTGAATATTTGTTTCTGTCTGTTGGACATTTTGCTGGGGGCTGGGGATGAAATGTGAAAATCAATCTTATTCTCTACTTGCAGAGAGACTGTGGTCTCAATTAGGGAATTTTTTAATAAACTTTATTCTTAACAAAAAAGATATGGTGTATTTTTTCCATTTAGCAAATATTTGCTTCTATCAAAACAAGTTAATTACCTATCACTAACTGTAACTTCCATATGATGGACAATTATGAAGCTTTAAAAAGGAAGAAGAAAATTCTCTGTTTACTGATATGGAAGTATCTAACAGGTAAAGTGTTTAAGAGAACGCACAAGTTGCACAACACTAAGTACATAATTCATTTGTGTAAAACAAAGGTTGTGGAGAAGTGCAGTGTCTGTATTTTCTTGGAGGCACGTACATGAAATTAATTGTATTATTATCTGAGTGGAGAGAGTGATACTCAACAAAGATAGGAGAGATGCACTTTCTACAATTTTTCTGTCCTCAATCATGTAAATGTATTACGTGTTTGAAAGTAATTAAAATTAATTTTTAAATGAAACATGTTTATTTTAAAGTAAGTTCCACAGGCATTAAATGAATACATAACAAACTGACGACAGTGTTTTGAGAATTATGTTTGCTCTGTAAGAGGGGTGAGTCTGTGGCAATTTGGGCAAGGAGGCAAATTTAAGTTTTATTAAATGCTTGTGGATCTCAATACTCAATCAGTCTTGGCAAACAGGGATTTGATTTTCATGATATTGCCATGGAAATCATAGTCTCTTTTTGATAAATTGAGGGACTTTTTTTGAGAGTGTGGAATGACTAAGTGAAATTAGCATGGAAAAGCTGAATTCTGACCAAGACGCCATTTTATCCACTTTCATCTTATCTATATTTTCAGAGGCAAAGAAGAAAAGGCAAAGATCTGATTCTTCTCGCATGTGTGTGTCTGTGTGTGTGTATGTGTGAAGAAAGCTGAGTTTATACCTCCCGATTTCTTTCTGATTTCTGGGTGTCAGTTTCTGTTTCTCTATTCCTCCCTATTTTATTTTGCATTAAGTAGTATTTTCTGTGTAACATTTTAATTCGCTTTATGATTTCTTCTTTACACTTTTCATCTACTTTATCAGTGGTAACTCTAGGCCTCACCAAATACGTCCTATGAGAACCAGAATCTACTTTAGATGTCTTTTTATTTAATTCCACTGATGTAAGACATGTTAGTCCTAGACAGCTATGTTTTACCTTCATCTTAGTTTTGTCATGCATATTACACCTCTATATATCACAAGCCCAATATAATCATATTATTACACATAATTTTAGATCATAAAAAGAAGCTGAGAAGGAAAGCACATATATATGTATATAATATGGACTATTAAACTTACTTAAATTTTCTGACTATCTTACCTTGTTCCTGTGGATTTAAGTTACCATCTGGCATCATGATTCTAGTGCAACACTGTTCCCATTCTCATTTGTGTCATTAAGAGCAAATAGATTTTTATATGTGTTATAAGGAAACAACACCACTTTATATTGAGTTTTATAACATTACTTTGAATATGTTATCTCACTGCATTCTGGCCCCCATGTGTCTAATGAAAATTCAGTTGTTTATCTTATTAGGGTTTCCTTGTATGTGATGTGCTACTTTTTATTTTATTGCTTTTAAGAGTTTTTCATTTCATCTTTCTCATTCAGTGTATTTTCTATGATGTTCCTTATGTTTTTTCTATTTGAAGTTGAGTTTCTTGAATGTGTACATTAATATTTTTAGTAAATGAAGGTTTTCAACCATTATTTCCTAAAATATTTTCTGCTCTTTTTCTCTCCTTCAGTGCTTCTCTTTTGTAAAATTTAGTGTGCTGAATGGCATCCCACATTTCTCCAAGGCTCTTTTTTCTCTCTCTTTTTTTCATATTGTATTATAACTACCTTCAAGTTTATTGAATTTGTTCTTCTGACTGTTCAGATCTACAGTTCAGCTCTCCTAATTCACCTTTTCTTTTCGTTATTGTACTTTTTCATTTTCACTCATACAGGTTTGCAGCACATAATGATTAGATTCATTGTGAGCAGCTCATACATGTACATAGTCATGTATTTTTCCATTTAAAAACTTTTACTTGATTCCTTTCTTAAATAATTTATACATCCCTTTGTTCATAGTCTCCACTTAATTACACATTTTCACCATAGTTTCCTTTACTTCCTTAAGCATAGTTTATTGATTTAGATATATTTATACTAGCTTCTTTGAAGTCCTTGTTAACTATGACATTACTTTTCTCTGAGAGGTAGTTTATGTTGCCTGGGGAAGTGGTGATGGTCATGATCTTCCTATTATGATTATTCCTATATATGGGTAATATTCTCCTGTATCTTTCTTTTTTTGCGTATCTTATGCTTTGTGAAAACTACATTTCAGCGAATATCCTTGATACTGATTTCAGTCCATGAAATTTAGTTTTATTTTTGTTTGCTTGTCTATTTACTTAGTGACATGGACTAGGCTATTTCAAATGGAAGCTACCTTTCTATAGTGTGAAATTTTCCTGTCATTTTTCAGAGAACGCAACCATGGGCTTGCACATAATCATCCTGGGATTGCTGTGGTTTTAGCAGGGCTCTCCCTGACTTTTTCTTTCCTTGACCTCTTTGTTAGGTTGTGAACATTGGATCATTTCCAGCTGTAATGCTCCATTAATTAGGGCTGAATTTCCCTGTCATTCTCAACAATATTCCTACCTAAACTTCTATATAATAGAAACCAGCTAAATTTGGGAAGGACCCGTTTTGTTACATGTCTTTCAGGTTTATTCTGATCCCTAGGAGAATTCTTCCTAGATGTACATTTCCTTGGTTCTTTCTAGTAAACAAGCTATCCTATGAGGTAGGTTGGTACTCACAGTTAAAAGAAGGTACCATCCTCTTGTTTGCTTATAAACAAAATATTTAGTGTTTTCAAGAGTGCCTTAGGCTTCAAAGTGCTCATACTGTCTCAGTAAAGTCAGTTTCTTCGGGGAAAGTTGCAAATATTTCTGTTCCTATGAACGGTCTCTCCATTCAGACAAAATCTCTAAGTCAATGCTCCAGACCTCTGATCTTCTCAGCTTGTCTTGCCTAGCATGGAATTTTTATGTTGTACAGGTGAGTTAGGGTGAGGGTGGTCACAGTTCCAGTACTTTTATTTTATTATGCTTTGGATAAAGTCTTCACCCTACTACTAGGGGCTGGGTAGAGGAAGAGAGTCCTTAATCTTTCTGTCAACTTTTATCAAGAATTTAGCATCTTTAACTCCAAGCTGATCAGATAAGAAAAGGAGGCAGCCTACTCATATCGCTTGATTAGGAGCTGAGGGGAGCAGGAAGCCCTTATCTTTCATGCCATAGCTACCTGGAGCCCTTAACCTCTGGGCCATACCTACACTTCAGCTTCCATGAAGGTGAACTGAAGGCGAAACTCACAGATCAAGTACCGTAGAGTGTAGCTGTTCTAACTGAATTTTAGTAGATTTTTTTTTTGTTTTTTTGGTGCCGGGAATCAAACTCAGAACCTCATGCTTGACAGGCAGGTGCTTCTATCACTCAGTTATATCCTCAGCCCGATTTTTCTGAATACGTATTTCTTTATTTTCCTGTATGTCCTGAAGAGAATTTCCACGTTTGTGTTGTTTTCATTAAGCTTGTTTCAACAGAGAAGAGGTCTGTGGAACTCCTCATGCTGTTCATCAGCAAATATTTTTCAGAAGAATAGTAAGACTCACAAGTCACTATAGCACATAAGAATTCACTAAGTACACCTCAGGTAAAAGAAGTGCAAGGGGTCGCAAGAGAGAAAAAATAAAGCTATAAAGATTTGTAGAAGGTTTCATGAAGGAAGTGACATTTGAAGATGGCTTTATAGATTGGTGTATATTAAGACGAAGAATTTCAGGCACTGGGTACAGCATCAATTCATTTGTCAGTGGATGTGTATCAAGCGGACCATGTGCTACATACACACTATTTGTAGATGTTGGATGTGTATAACAGTAAAGAATACAGAAAAGAATCTGTGTCCTAATAGAAATTAAATTCTGGTGGTTGTAGAAAATAGAAAATAAATATAATATGTAAGCAAAGGGTACAATATAGCAGAAAATTGTGCTATGACAAAAGCAAAGCTGAGTAAATGGTATGGAAAAGGCCAAGAAGAGTTTAACTTGCAGTAGCATGGTTCAGAAAGGCCTCACAGGAAATGCAACACTTGAGAAATGTCCTAAAGAGGATGCTGGAAGAAGCCCACTCTGTAAGTGAGACAGTGCTCCAGACAGAACGAGCAGGAAGTGACACAGGAGTATGAGCAGTAGGGAATAGCGAAGAGCCAGTCTGGCGGAGACTGAGAGTGATAGGATTCAAGATCCAAGAAATAGTGACATGGCCAAAAAGCCTCTTTTATGAGAGAAAGAGATCATTCAAGAGGATTTGTGGCCTAGAATCTCTTGAAAGAATGAAACAGTAACAGGCCTGGAAAAATCAATTGGGAGCAAATTGTAAAGCACTTTGAATGACAGGCTAAGCCTTTCACATTTAAATAAGAGAAAAAGACAGAACTTCATAGGTATCAGTCTTCACAAGCCTGCATCATAAATACATACTCTCTGCCCCCTGCTCCTCTCTTCGTTTCCTTCCCATTTTCCTACCTAGGCCTGATGTGCGCAAGCAGCAGAACGAAGAACCATAAGGTGGGTACAAATCAGTGATAACTACTGTGTTGGCGTTCTCCTCTTCCAGCTCAATCCTTGATTGACTTCGTGGTTGAGAGGAGATCCCAGCTGAATATTCACAATATCCACAGCTTAACTTACCAAAACTAGTTTTATGTTTTACTACATGGTCAGGAAATTTCTCCTTAAATCTCATCTAAACACTTTATCTCTTGGTTCTTAGACAGCCAGGTAACTCTTCTATCACCTTGGGTTTCAGAAAGCAGTTAATGAAAAAAAAAAAAAAACCTGATACTGGAAAACCTCTGTTTTCCCCAAAGAAAGAAGAAATAAAGGAATTTATTATAGTTTTGGTTTTTATCACAAAAAGAGAAACTCTTCCATATTATAATAACATAAACCCCAATCAGAATAAGAAAGGACCAACCCAGAGCTTTAGAAAACACCTAACACTTAGAGAAATGGTTTTACAGAAACCAATACAGTCTGTCTCCATAATGAGGCTTCAAGTTGGACTTGGAATTCAAATACCAATGCTGTAGGTTAAGGTTTCCGGTTTTGACATGAGTAATTTTAAAATTTTGAGAAGTTGAGCCAATTTTAAAGAAAGTAGCTCAATAAGGCAATGATTACTGCTGTGTGTTTCTAGATCAACATTCTTATACAGAGTTCTAGTAGTTGAAACTGTCAGCTGTCACTTCAGCCCATTTGTGACACAAAAATAACTGTTCTTTATTAATATGCCCTGACAGCATCATGTGATTTTATGACATCTCCTAGATCATCTCCTGAGGATTTCATGTGTCCTCAGTATCAATTTACTATCAAGTAAATGTCACTGCTGTCTTTGTTAGCACTTGAAAACTGTCACTGGCATGCTAATGTTTTAGTAACCAGCATTGTGGATTAGCCAGAACATTACTATCCTCAGCCATATATGATAGCCAATATTTTAGCACAATAAGAATCATGTATTACTAGGTATTATTATAAAGGAATAAACATAAAAGATAGCTTTATTGGGGCCAAACATGTTTACTGGAAGAAAGATAGCCTCTTTAACAAATGGTGCTGGAAAAGCTGGCTTTCCACATGCCGAAGACTAAAACTAGACCCATGTCTATCATCATGCACTAAACTAAAGTCAAAATGGATCAAAGACCTAAATATCAAAACAGAAACACTAAATCTACTAGAAGAAAAAGTAGATAAAACTCTCAAAGACATAGGAGTAGACAGAGAGATCATGAACAAAAACCAAACTGCATGGGAAACACTTCAAAGAATCAACAACTGGGATCTCATCTTATTGAAAAGTTTCTGCACATCAAAAGAAATCACCAACAGAGTAAAAAGAAAACCCACTAATTGGGAAAAAATTTTATCCAACTGCCCCTCAGACAAAGGACTCCTATCCAGAACATATAAAGAATTCTAAAACATCAGGCCCCCAAAACCCAATCCAGAAATGAGCATCTGAGATGAACACACACTTCTCAGATGAAGAAATACTAATGGCGAATAAATATATGAAAAAATGTTCAACATCGTTAGTCATTCAAGAAATGCAAATTAAAACAACACTGCGATTTCATCTCACCTCACAAAGAATGGCTATGATTAGGAAATCAACCAATGACAAATGCTGGGGAGGCTGTGGGGAGAAAGGAACACTGTGAAACCACTGTGGAAATCAGTTTGGAGATTCCTCACAAAACCAGGATTGGAAGTCCCACTTAACCCAGCTATTCCACTTCTGAGTATTTTTCCAGAAGAATTAAAAATGTCATACCACAGCAATATATGTGCACCCATGTTTATTGCAGTGCAATTTGTCATAGCTAAATCTTGGAAACAACCCAAATGTCCATCAAATGAGGAATGAATAAAAAACATGTGGTATTTCTATACAATGGAGTATTACTCAGCTATAAAATAGATAAACTCAAAGCTTTTATGGGTAAATGGATGCAACTAGAGACCATACTCATAAGTAAAATAAATCGGGCACACATGTGTAAATATCAAATTGTCTCCCTGGTGTAAGAACATGAAGGAGTAAATAAAACCCAAAATGTACAATAGATAATAAGAAAGGGAAAGAAATTGCTCAAAGGAAGAAACAACTGGGGTGAGGGAAAGAAGAAAAAGAAGGTAATAAAGATATGTGTGTGTGTGTGTGTGTGTATCAGTGGTATAGCTGTAATGCTGGTGTCTGATGGTTTGTTAAGGGGAACAGTTAATGATTAAAAGCTTTTTTATATTTTGACCAATTTTGCATGCTTATTTCTGGTAATCTGAGCAATTTATGCGAGGACAACAATTTGCATTATAACAACCATTGGTGAATTCCTAAAATCCTGTCTAGTGAAACTATGTATTGTCTCTGACGTTCTTTTAAATTAATATTTTCTTACTCCCTTTAATAATTTGATCAATGTTCTATTCTTCCATCTGTTAATCTGAGCAACTTTGTTGAAGATAACAATACATAATATAACAACCACTGTTAATCCCTATCATTTGGCTAGAAACCCTCTATCATTGTAATGTCCTTGCATTGTTTTGTTTGTATTTTGCTCTTGTTCTTTTTTTGTACTATTTTCTTTGGAATAGAAAAGGATAGCTTTATCACTTCATATCATGGACTGAAGGTTTTAGAATCTGTTCAAAACTTAAAGATCTTTTAGCAAACTTTTAAAGTCCTTATTCTAAAAGTACCCATTTTTTGAGAGTTAAACTTTAAAATATCAAGAGCCACTTAAAACCCCCAATAAGAACTTTCCCCAACATGCTGCTTTACACTTGCTCCCAACATTAACTTTCACGTCTTGGCAAATAAGAATCTAGCCAGGGATCTGGGTAACTATTATTTACTTCTTATGAAGTACCCAAGAAACTAACATTTGTCAAAATTATCACTAATTAACTTTCAAAAAATAAATTTCACTTTGTTGAATTTCCATTGCATGCTGGTTGTATTAGAACACACACGGAAACAAAGTAGCAAAATTTGTTCAGAGCATACATGGTGGGAATCAGAAAATCCGGGTGTTTTCAAAAGCCTAGTTCTGTTCCTAATTTGTTATCTCTTTTTCTCACCCTATATTGATAGCCTTAGGAGAAGGGATGACGAGTATTGTCGCCTCACAAGGATATGTGGTAGAATAACGAAAAGGAAGTGTCTGCAAAGCATTTAGAACACCTTGGAGATAATTACCAACTCGTTAGTAGGATAGTATCATTAATAAGGTAAACTTAATACCAAGACACATTTGGTAAAATTGCTGGGTTAAATACAACAGTATTTTAGAATGGATGAATCAGGATCTATATATTTCTCTCTCTCCTCTACCTAGCACCGCCACTCCATCATGAGTTACTGTGGACGTTTGTTCTCAGGCCCTTGACTTCATCTCTTTGTGATGTCCAGGACTCAACTTTGCTTCTTCTTTTGTTGTTGTGATCACAAGCTCCGGACACAACAGTGATCCTATAAATTTATTCCAAATCAGCAAAATCCTTAGTAATCTTTTTCTCATTGACAATCTTAAATCTCGCCAAATCATTCAATTAGAAAGTATCACTAAGCATGACTTTCTTTTCATATGCCAAAACTTCACACAAGAATGTGGACATCATTTCAGCAACACAGAACCTTTCCCACTATACATCATCTTTCACTTTTAGTCAGAATTATGGCACAAAATGTTATACTTTCAATTATTTATCATGTTGCTTCTTAGGGTCATCTGTCTTTTAGATAAATTAAGAGTTTAGGATTGGAAGAAAATAACCTAGTAATTTTGAAATATACAATAAGATGAAATTATATGTAATGAAACATTTGATTTATATTGTAATTTTAAATGCACAAATAAAGTGGTACCATTAAGTGTACTTTAGCTTTAACAATAAATCAATCATATCTTAATTATTATGTTATAAAGTAGGGACATACAAATTATTCATGAATTTCTACTGCAAATTGAATTTTGAAAATTAGCTTTATTTTCTGTATTCTGGTCTTACAGCCACAGTGAGAAATAGTCCATTTGAAAGTCACAGCTAAGGTAACACAGTGAGCAGTCTTTAATCAGAATAGTTTTAAGACTGAATGCAAAAAGAAGTATCAATGCTGTGGAAAACAGATCAGATGGAAACATGCATAATGACAGGATAAGAAATGAACTCTTAAATTTTGTCATTGGTTAAAAGAGAATTTAGACATCCAAATGTTTTAGAATGTGGGGGTTTGAGTGATTTTTTGGGTCTTTTCTTATTAAACTCAGTATGATAACTTCACACTAGAGACCTGCTGCTCAGTCCCTTTAGTGGCAGTTCTGTTGCACACTTTACTCCTGTCCTAAGTGCCTTGGTGAGCACCAGAATCTCATTGTACAACTACTTAGGCATAAAGAATTGGCAAGAGTGAGGACCCTGAATCAGTGATCTGATGGAAACTATGTTCCAACCTATTAAAGGTCACAGCATTATCACTCGGATCTTTTTAGGCTGTAGCAGAATGACAGAGATAATAAAAAGTGCCCTCTTCGTGGAGCCAACTGTCACGGCACTGGATGGCTCACCCTCTGTATCACTATCCAGGCATGGAAATCTTTACCAAAATGCTCAGGTTTTTTTTAAATCTGTATACAAAATTTAAGGAATTTTTTATGGATACAAAGACCAATTGAAGTTGTTATTCATTATCTACTATGTAATCAGTTTATGTACTATAATGCTAGACACCTTAAGAAATGCACAAAATACTACTACTCAAAAAACTGTCTTTACAGATATAAAATACATTCTCATAAAAATTATTACACATATGATGGGATATTGCTGTGATATGATAGTATCTTTTTATTTTAAAGAGAAAAAATTTAAAAATAAAACAGACTTTCAAAACAGGCTAATAGGAGAGTAACAATAATTCACACATTGCATATTGTCACCTTCATAGTAGTTACTCAGAGTGCAAGATGTAGGGATGAAATATTGTCCAAACAATATTCTGCTCCCATTTTCTTTTGGTACCCAGTCCTCTGAAACCCAGGCTGCCCCTCTGCTTCCCAGGAGTCCCTGTTTAATCATTTCACATGGGCTTTCTCTTTCCCACCAGCATCCCACATTTCCATCCTTCCTGCTATTCCTCTAACCCTTGAAACTTGACTTCTTTGTTCCACTAATTGGACTTTTGCTCTTTTTCTACAAACTGTCAATGTGCTCCATTGAAAATGGTTTGTGGAAATGTATGTAGTACATTTCAATGTTCCGGGGACCCTTGCTGCATTCCTTAAGAAAAATCCAGGGATGTCCCGCAGTGCAGCAAGCACAGAAATCATTTTTGGTGATGGGTCACAACTATATCCCTCACAGAGCTGGATTATCCAAAGCACACAAAGCACCTGTGAAGGTAGCATCAAATGAGCTATCCCCAAGTGATCTCTTACCAACAGAAATACATTCTGCAAGTGGTTGGTGTATGATAAATAGAAGGGGAAAATGATTCAGTTACATAAGAGAAACTTAGAGAATGTTAAACATTTTCACATTTATTTTAAGATAGGTTTGGCTTTGTAATGGATTAAGTTCGGGACCTTTGGAGATCTTATACATTCCCCAAGCCTGGGCAAGAAAACATGGACTGTTACAGAAATTGCCCCCACCCTTCCTCCTACATAAGGTCATACATAGAACTAAGATGCAGGGAGGAGGGGAACAAAAACTGTATGTGAACCAGTGCGGACAACAGAGCAGTATCTTTAGCCTTTAAAAAAAAATTGATGGATAATAATTATACAAATTTATGTGGTATACTGTAATGTTTTAATAAGATGTATATATTATGAATTATTAAAGCAAGGCACTTAGCATATCCATTACCTCATATAATAGTTTCGAGTCCTTTTGCTCTCACTAGAAGCACTGCGATGCCCCTACTTTGCTCTTAAGATATGTACCAAAGCCTTAATATCAACCCAAAGGAGTCTTCTAATTGTGAAGATTCCCTTGGTGACTTTCCTAACTCTGATCCTTCCCTTAATGTATTTGTCTTCCAGAGTCTGCTGTCCCTCAGTGCTCCCCTGAAGCTCATCAGCCAATCAGGTTTACTCTTGTCTTCCTTAATGTCTTTTGCTCCTTGCCATATGCCAAAACCATTAAAGGAAGAAGTAATTTGATAAATTTATTTCTAATTATGAGTTGGGAATGGTGGTCCTTTACTAAAATTACATTAGCCTATGTGTCAGATAATCTTGGATTGGAATCTTAGAAGCACCGTAACAAATTGAGCCATATGACTTTGAGCAACAGTAGCATCACTGTGCCTCTGTCATCTGTAAAATAGATATAATAATCCTACTTCTACCATTAAAGACTGTTTCGAGAATTAACTGGTGAATTAGAAACTGTAACAAGTGAAAAATACTCATCTTGATATTTAGTGGATAATCAGTGTTAATTCCTTTTCAAAATAAAACACATGTATATCTGCACAGTGAAGCCCCATGTATGTAATTTTCATTCAAACAACATATTGATAGGCCGTCTCTTATTTAGGACATAGTTTTCCAGAATCTGGAAATCAACAATGAAAAAATAGCAAAACTTGTATAACTTCATGGGGATGATATCCTAGTGAAATGTAATAGACCTTAAATAAACACAGGCATTTGTACATAGCAAGTTAGATGTTAGTAAGTTTTATGCAGGGAAAAGCTCAATGCCAAGAGAATAGCTTCCATGGAGTAGGCATGGAGAGTTGCGAATTTGTAAGAGTTTTATTTCTTAGAAGAATTTTAGATTCATAACTAAACTGAGAAGACAGACATTGCTCATATTTCTCCTGCCCTCATGCATGCATACTCTCCCATGTGATCTAGATGGCCTGTTAGAAAGGTGGCTTTTAATGATTGACACTACATTGGTATGTTATTATCACCCAAAGTCCATAGTTTGCATGAGGGTTTTCTCTTGCTGTTGAACGCAGTTTGGGTTTGCAAGAATAAATAAAAAACTGTGCCACCATTGTAGAATAAGAGAGAATCCTTTCAGTCTCCTAAAAATTCTCTTCACCAACTTCCGACACTGGCAATTCTTTTGCATAGTATTTACAGTTTTAGCTTTGTCATAATAGAATCAAACACGATGCGGCCTTTTTAGATTTGCACCTTTCACTTAATGACATACATTGAGGTCCTTCATATTTTTAATGAATTAATAACTTATTTTTAGAGTCAAATAATATTCTATTTTCTAAATTTACAGTTTCTTTATCCATCCCACCTATTTAAGAGCATCTTGGTTGCTTTCAGGTTTTGGTAATTATGAAAAATCCTATAAACATCCATGTTCAATTTCTTGTGTGTGCATGTTTTCCACTTTTCTGGATAAATGCAAAGGAGAAAGATTGCTAAGTTATAAGCTAAGAATACGTGCAATTTTATAAGAAACTATCACACTTTGTTTCACAGTGCTTGCATCATTTTGCATTCCCACCAGCAATGAAAGAGAGGTCACATTTCTCCACATTCTCACCAGTATTTGGTTGTTTCAGTGTTCTGGATTTTGACCATTTTTATAGGTGTATGGAAATACCTCATTGTTATTTTAATTTGTACTCCCCCCAATGATATATGATGTGGTGCACCTTTTCATATGTTTATATTTATATAACTTTTATAGTGAGGGGTACATTAAGGCCTTTGACCATAAGAGTTACCATTTTAAATAGGGTGGTCAAAGTAGGAGTCATTAACAAGGTATCTTTTAACAAAAGATCTGTAGAGGTAATAAAGATCTATATGGATATCTGGGGGAAGAGTATCCCAATTAGAAAGGACAACAAATGCAATAGCTCTCAGGAAGGAATGTGCCTAATATAATCAGAGAACAGCTAGGAGGACAATGTGGCCCAGAACTGGGTTAGTGAGAAGAGTAATACAATGTCAGAAATGTAAGTGGAGTTACATCATAATAGTACCTTGCGGATCATAATAAGAAATTTTGCTGTTATTTGGAGAGACATGAGAAACCACTGGATAGTTTTATAGGAAGGACAGTGATCTGATGATATGCCTTTCAAAAGCCACTCAGTGGCTGTGTTGATATAGCAAGAGAAGAAAGAGAAGAAGCAGTAATAAGACCAAGAGATGATGGAGACTTAGACTATAGTGGTAGCTAGGTAGGATATATGTACCTGTGGCAAAGGATGACAAATCTTGGGAGAGTATATTACAAAAAGAGGCAAATATTTTTGGAATAGAGTCAAAGGAGGATCCTCAATTCTGATACCCTTAGAATCCATGACAGGAAAGGAGAATAAATGTCCAAAACATATTGAAAAATCATTTGAGGAGAGAAAGTCTTTGTAGAATCATCTGGATCAGTAGTTTTCAACCCTATCTGTGCACTGTGACCTCCTACAGAGATTTTTGAAAAATAAAACTAAAAAACATCAATCCTGTAGGCCCTAATCTAGATTGCTTACATCTTTATCTGTGAGGTCTGGAACCTAAGTTTTAAGAAATGTTACTGCTCCTTACATACTCTTTGAGCAAAGGACTCAAAGTACATCCAAGGTTGAGAGCCACTGACCTACCTACAAATCCATCTCTGCCACTCAACTTTAGAAAGAGCTCAAGGTAGGTTCAAATACTAGGAATACTACTGATTTAGTTGATTCCATTGCCAAGATATATGGTATACAACCTGAGAATGCTTCCAAACTCAATGACTTCCAAATTCCTCCCACATTAATGCCACCCTTTTCCAGTCAGTGTCTTATCTTCAGTTCAAGTTTTCTTCCCTAAAGCCATCCAATTCTAAACCTTGGCTGAAGCTGTCCATGTTATCTGTCTCCCCTGCTGCTCTACTATGATGTGTACCAAGAATGCTTCCTCTAAGAAGCTTTGGTCATTTCATGTAGAGTAGAAGCAAAATGCCCTTACCCTATCTAGAAGCATCCACAATAAAGTTTAAAATATACCTCAAAGGTGCTGTACCAGTAAAAAAGCAGCCTTAAGCATGGATTGCACATTAGAATCCCTAAAGGAACTTTCTTCAAAAACATGCAGGTGTGGCTACATAGCCAGTTCAAACTGTCAGATGAGATCCTGTCTCAAAACCAAACCAAACAAAAGCAAGCACAAGTTCATGCTTCCTTTCAGACTAATTAGAATGTATAGTGGTGGAGCTCAGAGGCCTATTACTGAGAATCATTCTTTTATATCTATGATTTAATACCAGTCCTCTACATTTGACTGTACTTTTCGTTTTAAAATATGTTTCCTACATTTTGGCTAAGAAGCAAGATAAAAATGTCCTTTTCTGAGAATTGATCAGCAATGATATATCAAGGATAGGGCAGTGTCTTAGTTATTTTGCTCACTGCTGAGATAAAATACTCAATACCCAAAGTTGAATAAGGCAAGTTTGTTTTGGCACAGTTTGTATATGTTTCAGTCAATAGGTGCTAGCTCCAAGACCAGGTGGCATGGCAGAGGGAAACAGTCAGAGGAGAAACAGTCAGTCTATGGTGGGCAGAAAGTACCAAAACAGTGAAGTAGCAAAGAAGCAACAAGCCATGACAACAGCCCTCTTTCTATTCCTTATACTCTATCCAGTCTACAAGTAGCACTCACACCCAGGATGGCCTTTCCATTATTCACACCCAGAACTATACCAAATGAATCAGTGGACTCATTTACTAATGACACACCCTTAATCCCAGCACCACATGCTTAATTCTAGCATCAGGTTTAGCGCATAGTGAAAGACATAGGTCTAGCTTTAGTGTTTCACATGTGGAAAGCCAGTTTTACCAGCAACACTTATTAAAGAGGCTGTCT
>PVLD010012465.1:0-60245 GCA_004027595.1 Dinomys branickii | reverse complement strand
ACATAGATGCAAAGATACTCAACAAAATACTGGCAAATAGATTACAGCGAATCATAAGGAAAATTATACACCACAACCAGGTAGGATTCATTCCAGGAATGCAGGGATGGTTCAATATTCTCAAATCAATTAATGTAATACACTATATTAATACAGTCAAAGACAAAAACCACATGATCATCTCAATAGATGCAGAGAAAGCTTTCGATAAAGTCCAACATACATTCATGTTAAAAACCTTAGAAAAAATAGGAATAGATGGCCTCTACCTCAATCTAATCTGTATTTTCTTACTATCAGTTTAATTTCAATAGTTGTTGAATGATTATATGAGAATTAAGGAAATCTATCAATTTATAAAATACCTAATCATGCTTAGTGTACATATGACATATGAAAAAACACAAGATACCCTATAAATTAACTTACAACAATATTAACAGACTGTTTTCTTTCTAAAAAAAAAAAAATCAGTGCATGTTACTAGCATCTTTTAGTCTCTTTTTCAAAAAAATAAAAGTGATGAATAGTATTTTTGTTTGTACGTTTGCAAAAACCCGTGATCTCAAAGATAGAATTATTTAAGTGGTACCCTGATTAGAAAACACAATTTCTTTCAAAATCCTCTTAATCTTATTCTCTCTCATAAATTTTTAAACTCTTTGCCTCAGTTCCTTTTGCACCAGAAATTAGAAAATCTAAATACATGGAAATAATAGTTATCAGATTTTGATAAGAATTGTGAAAATAAGCTTTTGCTAGAAGAAAGAATCAGTAAACTTGGAAGTGCCACCTGGCTGAATATCAACTAGATGTATGAATTATATTTTCAATATTCACCCATTCATTGGAAATATTTGTTAAGTACTTGCTATTTCAGAGGACATTATTCCGTATGTTATGCCCATAAGCATAGTTAACATTTAGTTACTAGTCTCCACAGATTTATAAAAATATAGAACAAAGTCAAACAAATAAATCCCTTATGATATTAAGTATAAAACTTACAAGGCACAGGGGAAAAAATGTATGCTAGACACTGTTTTTTCCCCTCATCTTTTTGTTTGAAACTGTACTTGCTTCATTTCATATAGAAGAGCTTTAATCCCAAAGATTTTGTCTAGGAATGACTATCGCTGATCTATCTCAGTCAAGATAACCTGATTTCCTTTGACCATTGGTGGTAGGACAAACACAGTTCTAAGCAGGCATAAAACAAATGGGACCTCTGGGAGAACTTTTGGTTTTCTGGTAGAATTGATGAACTGGCATTGCCCTTTTGTTTTTGCCCATCAATCTATTTCCTCCCTCAAATGTTTTTAGAATACATTCAGGTAAAATAACTATGTCCTAATAATGAGGAAAGAAAGAAAATATCTTAGAGATCATGGAGATACACTGCCCATGACCTTGCCCATGTGTTAGTCTTCTAAGCTGGATATCTTTGAATTTTAGTACTACCGAAGAGTGTCTACATGGTTAAAATAATATTAATCACTGTTTCTGTTAATTGAAGTCAAACTTAGTCTTAATTCATTGAAGTGTATAAATCTCACCCAAATGTCTTGGTTACTTTTCTCTCCTGGCTGAGACAAAATACCCAATGCCCAAAATGAAGAAAGGAAAGGTTTATTTAGCTTACAGTTTGTGGAGGTTTCAGTCCATATTTGGCTGGTTCTGAGGCAGGGTGGAACATGGCAGAGGGCAAACTGTTCATGGCAGCAAACAACCAGCAAATGTGTGGAATTGCAGGCAAGCAGCCTCTTTCTCTCCATTACCTTGTAAACAGCCTGCCCCCACCCAGGGGGCGTGTACCTCTCACACAGTCTCCATGCCCTCCTCTTCCACAGGCTCAGGATGTGTACAAAGTAAGCACCCTGGCTTCCTGCTGAGTCACTCAGCCAAACCTTTGGACTCCCCAAGTTGACACAATGTGTCAACCATGACACTAAATCATCCCATCAACTGTGCATGAAGCTTTTCAGTTACAACTCAGTATTTGAAAAGGTCATATATCCTAATCTAATGAGTAATTGTTTTTATAAGAACTTCTATTTCATCAAGACTAAATGAAATCTAATTCCTTGACTTTCTATTCAGAACAGCAAACTTAAAATGCATGCTTTGCAAGAAAGCACCAAGAGCTTAAATTTTTAAAAATATGAATACATGCTCAAAAGTAAGATTCACATTAGCATAGGTGAGCAAAGGATTTAAAGCTATGGAGTTTTACATTCAGACACAAGTAGCAGTGATCTTGATTTCACAAAACACTTGCAATATGTGATAACCAAAGCACTTGGGCTTCAGTGAAAAACAGAAAAAAAAAAGGAAAGAGAAAGAAGAAATAAAGAAAAACAGAAGGTAGTTGGAACACTGAGAACACTCACACACTTCCTGTGTACACTGCAGGGGTCTGCAGATCGTGTACTAAATGTAGCACATATGAGTCAGAGAGTGTGCTCATTTTCCACACACTTCCACGTTGTCAGATGCTTTCCAGAGTTGTAGTGATTTATACCATAAATAGGCAGCCTGTCTCTTTATATAATTACAAATAATTCATGGTATTATATTATCAATTGTTTTACCCTTCTGGCTGGTTTAAAATCATATGTCACTATCTTAATTTACACCTCTATTATTACTAGTGAGGGAGCAACTATTCAAGTGTATCAAAAATTTATACCTTATCTTTTTTGAACCATCTATACATATTCTTGTCCAGATCCTTAGTTTCTATTATCAATGTTTTATAAATATTATTTACACTAATATTTTCTCTGTTACATATGTGGAAAATGCCTTATTCAAGTGTTCCATTTAATTGACCTTTGGATATGTAGTATTTTTCATATAATTTTGATATAGTCAAACATATTCTTTTACTTTTCTGTGTGTATTTGAGACAAGGTTTTTCTATGCAATTCAGGCTGGCTTTCAACTCACTGAGTATCCCACGCTGCCCTTGAACTCACAGCAATCCTCTCCCTCAGCCTCCTGAGTACTGAGATTATAGGCATGCCACCATACCCAACTATGATTTACATTTTGTACTTCATCAAAGAGATTGATCTTTATTCACACACACACACACACACACACACACACACACACACACACAGTGTTCATTTTAAATGTTTATCCCAAATGGATTTGATTTTATACCTAATGAGTAGGAGGGAATCTAACTTTTTTCTTCTAAAAAGAAGTTGTTTCAAAACATATTATTGGTTTTTTTCCTTACTAAATTTTTTGAGAGCAGGAAAATCGGGGAAAAGCAATGTAATGAGAGCAGCTCCCAAGAGGCAGAAGGTCCTGAAGTTTTGCTTTTCCCAAGGAAGTATTAGCCATGTTCAGTGAGGTAAAAATTAATCAGTTCAAGTAATTTTCTTTAAATTTGCTTGAATTTTCCAAAATTATCTTGTGAAATTTTAACCAAACTTGCATACTTTTGTATGAATTTTGGAACCAACTAGTCAAAATTTCTCTTCCCAAAACACTACTGGGATAGTAAAAGTAATTGTATTAACTTAATATTTTAATTTTGAGGAGCTGAATAGTTTCAATACTGAGCTCAGGATTTCTAAACAGACTTTTTTCATTAATTCAACTCTTTGTTGATGGTTATCAGCAATAACATGCAGGTGTCTCTGTAGAGTTTACTTCACTTAACATTTACCACATATTGATTATCGTGCCATTTTTCCATTCATTTTCTGTATAGGAAATGAATGTTAGGTGAAGTATGTAGACTCATTGATGAAATATTTAGTGACACTTAACGAAGGATAGAGGCCTCAGTGGAGAGTTACTACGCACTTTGTGGGCCCAGAACCACTGCGTTCATTCTCCGGGTTTTGTTGTCAGTGCAGACAAGTTTGCTTTATACGCAGCTTAGGCTCAGGCCAAATTACCCGGAGGCAAATTCTCGCCCCATCTTTTCCTACCATATAATCTGTACTAATAAGAAATTGTTTCTGTGTTTCACGCCCTCATCCATAAAACCCAAATACAAAACTCTTAACTTACAGACCTCCTGTGATAGCTGAATGAATTAATGTACAGAGTGGGTTTTGATATACTAGGTAATTTTATTTTTCACATATTTATTACCGTACTGTCTAGAAGAGAAACTTAATCTCAATATTTCCATAACTACCACTGATTTCATATATGACTTTTTTAAAACATGAAACATTTTCCCTATATTTGTCTATATAAAAATTCTAGTAATTTATTTCAGATATTTTCTTGCGTCATAATTTCAGTTTGTTTACATGTTGAGGTGATTACGAGCTTATCCACCTTATATGTGAATGCTCTTTTGACTTTAAATCATATCTAGATTGTGTAAATATCATCAACTAACCAAAATACTGACTGCTTTCAACTGGGTGAACTTAGAAAAAAGTCAAGAGAAAGTAGTTTAAAGTAGATAGCTACCCCAGTTTTTAATATATAAAATCAAAAGGATACAAATAAATACAAAGATCATAGCATGAAGAAAGCCACCGTTTTTCTTTGCTTTATTCCATAAATAGAAAAAGATCTAGTTTCCCCCATTAGAGCTGAACTGTACCTCAGACAGCTTCATAAACTCTGGTGAGCTGCTGCCACCCCTACACACAAGCTTGGGACCAGGCCAAAACCCAGACAACTTTAAGGTCCTGGGGTCCACTCCCTGCCTCTTCCCTCCTCCCCACCTTCCCACATCAGAGCTGACCTGCACCTCAGAGAGCTGTGGGAACGCTGGTGGACCAGCCTTACCTCTGCCTCATGAGCTCGGGTATCAAGGGGAGCCCTAGACAACCTCAAAGGCCTTGGTGCTCCTCCCTGCCCCGACCCCACATCCTCAGGGGAGCTAAGCTGAAATTCAGACAGCTTCAGGGGCCTCAGTAACTCCTCACTTAACCCCCACACACTGGTGTGGGAACTGGGCAGGGTAGTGGCAGTATAGGGAGACAAGGCTACCACTACCCACCCACTACTACACCCCAGTGGAAATAGGGTGGAACCCTGAACAGCTTTGGGGAAGCCTGAATAGGAGCCAAGCTGAACCTCAGACAGCTATGGGAACACTGGGGGACACACCCTGGCCACACACACACACCATTGAGGGAGTCAAAAAATATAGAAGCATAGTATATTAATGGAAACATTGAATGAACAGTACAGGAAACAATTGGAATGCATAAAACAGATTCAAACAGATATCCAGAAAATTAAAACTTCCATCAAAGGTGCCAAAACCACTTGAACAAAGCTGAAGATGGACTTTCACACCTTGAAGACAGCATTGCTGTGAATGACTGTGAAAGGATCTTTTAAAAATAAAAGAAACCAGACTGTGAAAGGATCTTTTAAAAATAAAAGAAACCAAAAAATAACAATTCAACAGCTGCAAGATGAAGCAAAAATAAAAAAACAATGTAAGATTAATTGGTATCAATGAAACAGCAGGTGTCAGCACAAATGGTATAAAAAGACTATTTGTGGAGGTAATAGCAGAAAATTTCTCAAGCATGGAAAAAATTGGACCTCTGGGTAAGTGAAGCATATAGAACTTCAACTAGCCATAACCAAAATAAATCTACACCCAGACATATAGTGACCAAGATCCCAGAAATTCAACAAAGGAACAGAATATTAAAAGCTGTTAGAGAAAAGAAACAGATCACCTATAAAGGAAAGTGCAACAGAATTGTGGCAGATTTCTCAACACAAACCTTCAAATTGAGAAGAGTGTGGAGTGATATATTCCAGGTGCTGAGAGGAAACAACTTCCAACCCAGACTGATTTACCCTGCGAAGCTATCCTTCAAAATCAATGAAGAAATGAAATATTTCCATGATAAAGATTAACTGAAGAACCCCATGAGTGCCAAACCAATCCTACAAAGAGTTCTAAAAGATATTCTAAAAAGAGACAAAAAAGACCACAACTTTAAGAACAACAAAAGAAAGGAAACACCAAGCAGAGTAAGCAATTAAACAGAGAGAAACAAGAGGAACCAATAGCAGGAAAACAGCATGACAAAGGTAAGGCAATACATATCGCTTATATCCATCAGTGTAAACACAATTCACCAATGAAAAGAACAAGACTGGCAGATTGGACCAAGAAAGAATATCCAACTACATGCTGTATACAAGAAACACATTTAACTCAAAAAGAAATTCACAGACTGAAAATTAGAGGATAGAAAACAATACTCCAACGGACAGGCACCCAGAAAAAAGTGGGTGTCGCTGTTCTGTTTGCAGACAATGGGAACTTCAACCCAAGAATAACTGAGAGAGAGAAAGAAGGCCACTCCATACTTGTGAGGGGAAAACTTCAAGAAGAAGAGAGAACAGTCAAACATCTATGCACCAGACACAGGAGCATCCAAGAATGTCAGACAAACTTTAACAGGCATGAAAAGTGAAATAAGCGGTGACAAAATCATAACAGGGGACTTTAATGCCCCATTACCACAAAGAGATAGATCAACTAGACAAAAACATAGCAAATAAGAAGCAGAACTAAACCAAAATTGTGGACAAATGGACTTAGTAGGCATAACAGTGTTTCACCCAACAGCATCAAAATACACATTCTTCTCAGCTGCACATGGGACAGTCTCTAAAATAGACCATATGCTAGCACATAGAACAGGCTTAAGGAAATGCAAGGAGTGGAAATTATCTTTTGGATATTATCAGACCATATCACAATGAAATTGGAAATTCATGATAAAGGAAATCGCCAGAGCTCCATAAACACATGGAAATTAAACAGCATCCTCCTGAATATCAATGGGTCACAGATGAAATCAAAGAAGAAATTAAGCACTATGTACAATCAAATGAAAATGTAAACACAACTTCTAGGAACCTGTGGGATGCAGTGAAAGCAGTCCTCAGAGGGAAATTTGTAGCTGTGAATTCCTCCCTCAGGAAAACAGAACAAGTACAAATAAAGAATCTTATGCTGCACCTCAAGCTTCTAGAAAGAGAAGGACAAATCAAACCAAAAGCCCAGAGAAGATATGAAATTATAAATCTCAGGGCAGAAATTAATGCAATGGAGACTAAAAAAGCAATACAAAGAATTAATGAATCTGAGTTGGTTCTTTGAAAAAATAAATAAAAATGATAAACCCCTAGCCAACCTTATTAAAAAAAGGAAAGGAAAAACTGAAATACATGCAATAAGGAATGAAAGAGGTGAAATCATTGCTATAGATTCTGTAGAAATTCAGAATATCATCAGTGCCTGCTTTGAAAATCTTTGCTCTCACAGGATAGAAAACACAGTGGAAACAAACAGATTTCTAGATACATATGAACTATCAAAGCTGAATGAAGAAGACGTAAAATTCCTGAATAACCATATATCAGCAAGTGAAATTGAAAATGTAATTAAAAACTTGCCAGTGAAGAAAAGCTCAAGTCCTGACAGATTTAACGCTGAATTCTACAGGAAATTTAGAGAAGATTTGCTGTCAATACTTCTCAAACTCTTTAAGGAAACTGAAAAGGAAGGAATCTCCCCAACTCATTCCTGGAAGCTAGTATCATCCTGATACCAAAACCAGAGAAAGACCCAACCAAAAAAGAGAACTACAGGCCAATCCCTCTAATGAACATGGATGCAAAAGTGCTCAATGAAGTACTAGCAAACAGAATGCAAAAAATCATCAAGAAAATTACATACCATGATCAAGGAGGGTTCATCCCAGGAATGCAGAGGGGTTCAATGTACATAAATCAAGTAATTTAATACATCATATCAATAAAGTCAAAGACAAAAATCATATGATCATCTCAATTGATGTAGAAAAAGCTTTTGATAAAGTCCAACATTTATTCATGATAAAAACCCTGCAGAAAATTGGCATAGATGGAATTTACCTCAATCTGATAAAAGCCATCTATGAGAAACCAATAGCTAACATCATTCTAAATGGTCAAAAAATGAAAGCTTTTCCTTTAAAGTCAGGAAAAAGACAAGGATGCCCACTGTCACAACTTCCATTCAACATAGTTCTGGAAATAGTAGACAGTGATTAGACAAGACAAAGAACTAAGAGGAATAAGGATGGCAAAAGAAGTGAAATTATCATTCACAGATGATGTGATACTCTACACAGAAGACCCCAAAACTCCACCAAGAGGCTCATAAAATTAAAAACCAAATTCAGTAGTGTAGCTGGATACAAACTCAACACTCAAAAATCAATAGCATTCCTATAGCCAAATGACAAGAAGACTGAGAAAGAAATCAGTGAAACCACACATTTCATAATAGCATCAAAGAAATGAAATATTTAGGAATATATAATATTCTTTGAAATTTATTTTCTTATTCTCTGTAATGATTTGATCAATCTTCTATTCTTACATCTGGCAATCTGAATACTTTGTTGAAGATAACAATATGTAGTATAACAAACACTGTTAATCCCTATCATTTGGTTTGAAATCCTGTATCATTTTTAATGTCCTTGCTTTATGTTTGTATTTTGCTATTGTTCTTTTTTTGTACTATTTTCTTTAAAATAAAATTTAAAAAAAGAAAAAGGAAAGAGATCTCTATTGTAACAGACTTCAGTACATTGCACTATAAGTGAATGCTTCATGGCACAGAGAAATTAATTTATATTCTGAGCAACAGGGCAGAATCTCTTCCTATAGAGAGTGAAGAATGTTGAACAACTTTTATTCTTATCAGAGCATCTATAGCAGAATAGAGATAAAATCCAGTGAAAGTATTATTATAGTTCTAGAAAGCATGTCTATAAATTAATCGCTCACTCTAAATTGGAAAGTTCAAGTATATTACATTAAGTAGTGTGCTTGTAAGTTTTCTAGATTGCTCTTCTTGTATTGACCAATGAAGACAAGATAAACATCCAAAATATTATAACAGAATTAAGACATTTTTACTTCTCTCAATTCCTCAAACAAGAACTCTATACTTAGAAAAATCCTAAATTGACACTAATTCTGTGATAATTCCTAAAATTATAAAAAAAATAACATTTGCCAATTTAATGTGTTATCTTTTTGTAAAAATGCAAGTTTGTTAAGTCCATGGGTAACATTAAAAGCAAACGCTCAGAATTCAGTGGATCCTCTAGGCTGCTTTGTCATGGACTACTTTGATTACAAGGTACTCTCCCCGACATTGCGGTAACAATACTAGCCACCAAACCTTGGTGGCTTTTCAATAAGACTTAGTGTTTCTAAAAAAGTATAAGCTAGAGAAACCTACGGACCTTCAAAGCTGTCTCAGCACCGCCCATCCACAAAAAGGTAAAGCGTTTTTTCTACTGATACTAATACATTGTTAGACTTTGGCACTATGATGACATTTGCACTAAGAGTTCAAAATCCGTGGTCTACAAAGTTCTAGGCACATCAGCATAGATTAAAATAATGGCACCTAGCAGTGCTAATAAAATTGAGTTTTTTGCAGCAACAAGCTTGAGATACAAAAGGACCCAGTTTAATCTGAGAGCATCTCTCATGAACATGTGAAGCCAAGTAAGACACCGCAACATCTAAGAACACGTGGCTGCCGTCACAAGCTCAGCGGTTTCCAGAAGGTAGCGATTCCAGTGACGAAATCGGTAGTGAGAACAATAAGTGCAATTTGAATTGAAGTCGTTTACAGTGAAATATGTAAAACATGGGAGTTCTGCAAAATTCAGTGGTGCAACATTTTTGAAAAGACCAATTGTGCCTCAGAGGATATATCCCAAATCTGAGATGTGCCAATTTATCTTAATGTAATCAAGTACCAAAGGTTCAGTGCTGTTGTTCGGGATCGCCCTGGCAGCTAGCCTTTACAAAAGTATGCCTCCCTTAGTTTTGGTACACGTAGTAACAAAACAAATTCTTAATCATGTGGAAATATTGTAAAATGTTCCTCCTTGTATAATGTTTTAGTTATATGAGAAGAATTTTAACGTGTGTTTGAGACTGGACTTTCTTCAATTCAAACCAAAGTAAAACACTTTCAGTAGAGAGCAGATATTAGAATCCGACTGTGGTCTATTAGCGGAGGGATTAATAGATTTGTGAAAGACTAAAATAACACTATTCTCCTCGACATTTTTCAGTTTTAAAAAACTAAAGTTATTTTTCATTAAAAAAACCAACTTCTTCAAAAGGGCTTGGGATTGTCGCTCGCTGGGAAGGTATTTTCCTAGTGAGGCCTGGACGAGGGCTGCACTCAGCGTGCACTACAGCAAACGAAGCAAAGCTGACCATCCCAAGCCGCTCCTCTCTAACTTAACATAGAGCACCAGCCTTGTCGCTGCTCATAATTTAAATAACGCTTGTAATTTCTTGGAGTATTAGCAGCTGTACTTGAGACCAAATGGTGGAAGAGTGCTGCTCGAAACGATTCTGTGATCTGTCGCTTTCTGAGCTTGAACATCTGTTGTTTTCATTTTTCGCCTGGAGATGGAAATTTTCCTCCTTTTTTGCAACTTCAGAAACGTGATTCCTTTTGAATCTGCTGTATATGGCGTTTAAACTCCCCTCCGGCAGTGCCTCCTAATGTCTGCCTTACGGTTCAAGATATTATTCCTTACAAGAGTTTTTATCTTTTTATTTTCACACCAGTCCAAACCATCATACATTTTTCTCGGTTTTTCCAATCAGACTTCCTGTAATAAGTTGGAGAAGATCTGTTGTTTTGTACACATTTTTCTTAAAATCTACTTTATTTTTTTCACTGAGTAACATTTTTAAACTGGATCTTCTACTGCAATTTTTTCTTGTTAGTAGTGCTAGGAATTGAAACCAAGTCCCCATGTGCATTAGGCAAGCCACATTCCAGGCATCTGTCATAATATTAATTCCAATCAACTCTCCATAATCCGAAGAAAAACTAACCATGAATTTATAAGGTTTATTATTGAAAGCACTTTTCAGAACACTGACAACAAGTTTTTTGTAATTCTATCAGACCCTTCTTTATAGATTCTCAGCAGACATTGGTATATTGTAATTAGCAGCAAAACCAACAACACACAGTTCGTCATCTTTCCAGAGGACAAAAGAAGTGGAGAAAGAAGGGGCGGAAAGGAGGAAGGGGAAAGACTGCAGTCTGCATATTTTTCTGAGGTCAGCATGTCACATAGGCCTGAACAGTCTGAAAGGGAAAGCAGCAGTTTGCTCGGACCACTCCTTAGTGAACAAGGACGGATGTTAGTGAAAACTGAACTGTGATTCTTCAGCTTTCATAACACTTAGGAGACACTGATATCAGTCTCAGTATGCTGTTTCCAGGAAACTTCTGTGTTCTCTGTACACTTTAAAAAGTGGAACATTTCCTTATTACCTACTTTCCAAACAATCTATTTTTACATTTATTAGTCAAAGATTGCCAAAAGCGCTGAGTATGGTGGCACACGCCTGTTACCAGCACTAGAGAGACTGAGGCAGGATGATTCCCACTATTAGCCTGGGCCAACAGTTCAAGTCCAGCCTGAACTATAAAGTGAGACCTTATCTCTAAAAAAACAAAAACAAGAACAACACGCACACACAAAGTACTGCCAAAAGCATTTCTAACGCATCTCTGCAAACTTCTTGGAGAGCTGGGATCTAATATTTAAAGGACCTTATAATTTCTTCCATCTTCTCATCTATTCAGACACTCCAAGTTTCTCAGTGTCATTTAACAATATTGTCCCAAATGTCTTCCAAGGCCACATGGGATGCTCCAGGTGAAGAGCGTGGAAGATGAGCCACAGGGGACCCGTTCTTTTAGTAGCTGCGCCCTTGCTTCACCCCTGTGCTCTGTGCAAGAGCTCAACTTATTGACCCGTGGGTACTGGTTAACGTTCGGCAAAAGGGATGAAATGGCACTCCAAACATGAAGTTATAAAGAACAGCAGTGGCTTCCACCTTGGGGCTACAGTCTCGTAGTGTCTCCCAGACCGCTGTCTCTGGGGTAAAGCAGCTGCCAGTTTAATGATATTTATGTCTTACCTGCAACTAAATAAGTAAATTCGGATGGACAACTCCTTCCCACCAACTCCTGAAGGGATATTTCAGTTGAGAAAAAAGTCAAAGTGGGCAGCTTGAGAACTTGTGATCTACCTTGAGCCAGTGGTCGTTGGCTGTTCCAAATCATCTAGACCAGAAAATGTAACATAGTAAACTTTTGTTGTATTGAAAAGCAAAGTTTGGGGCAATTTTTTACATGTTTTCAATATAGGCACTGGTGTGAATTTTTTTAGTGTAGAATCTGAATTTCATATGTCTTTCACTGTAGTGTTTTGAAATCTGTATCAATAATTTAGGAGCCAGCTGGAGAAAGACATAGGAAATCAAACTGAAAATTCCAAAGTTTTCAACTAAAGCATTAGCAATGTTGAAGTTGTCTTAATACCACATAGAAGTTACCAGGGTACAAAAAGTATTAATCCTTTTACATGCAACTGATCTAGGTTTTATTTTGTACAGTTTTGTAACCAATTACCATTTTTAAATAAATTCTTTATTGAATTCTGGTCCTGATGAATATGCTAAAAGAACACTAAATAGAAGGAAACTAAATATTTATAAAGATTGGTTTGATAAGACAACTGTGGATTTTCCTTAGAGTTCTTCTTTTAGTAATGAGAAAAACTATTCCTGAGGAAAGAAATACCTATATGATCTCTTTTTGGTTTGACCCAGATTTTGTGGCAATCATGAAACTCATACAGATGTCTCTTTTACTCTTCACTCAATTATATTTTAGGTAGTCGTGCCCACACTTTAAATACAGACATTGAGACCCAGAGTTATAATGGCTTTCATGGCAATGTCTCAGTTAATAAGTAATGAACCGAAGAGCCTACTAACATAGCAGATTTCAGATCTCATTTAAATAATAATTACAGTAAACTGTATTTTAGAATTAATGACTCATTTATATAATTTATTTCCCAGAGTATTTCAGAGAATGAGATTTGTGCAAGATTAAAATGTGTTATGTTGAAGTAAAAGATAGATAAATGTACTCTGATGTCAATGACTTTGAAGAAGATCAGTTTATGTACATTTAAGCAGACTTTAATATTCAGGAATTTAACAACTGTTACAAAATCTACATTGCATATAATACTTCCTCTATAAACTTTTAAAAGTATAACAAATCTGAAGTAAACTATATAAGTAATAAATGTACAGTAAACGAGCTTTCCTAAAATCAGATACCCTCGCTATACCACACAATTCAAGAAATAAAATCTTCCTAGCGATCCAGAAGTGCGCACCACAGCGCTGTCGGTCATCATCCTCAGGTGCAGATCTAAATCACCTACTGACCCTAACGCTTTGCCATCACTTTACAAATGCAGGTGTATGGGTGTGCTCTTTAGTTCAGCATTATGTTTGTGGATTCAGGCATTGTTATAGTGTACTTACAGTTTAGTGCTGCCAGTTGCTGTATAATATTTCAGTGCTGAATGAACCACAACCTATCAGTTCTAATGTTGCAATGGAAACTTGAATGGTTCTACATGGAGATTAAGGGGAAAGACAATTTATATGTATCTATTTCATTGCAAATTATTTATTGATATATCTTTTGATCAATATACACATGGATAACTGATTAGAATTCTAAACTGATTGGATATTGCTATGGTATCAAAGTTGGCATTCCAAATCTTGAAGACATAGGTGTAGGCAGAGACTTCATGAACTGCATGGGAAATACTTCAAAGACTGAACAACTGGGATCGCATTTTATCAGACAGGTTTTGTACGTCAAAAGAAATCACTAACAGAATGAAAAGACAAACCACAGATTGGGACAAAATTTTAGACAACTCTTCCTCATACAAAGGACTTCTATCTAGAACATATAAAGAATTGAAAAAAAATCAGGCTCCTAAATTCAAAGGCCCAATCCCAAAATGGGCATCTGAGATGAATACAGTTTTCAGATTAATACAAACAGCAAATAAATGTATGAAAAAATGTTCATCATCCCTGGTGATGAGATGTAAATTAAAACAACTGTGAGATTCCATCTCACCCCAGAAAGAATAGCTATCATCAAGAAATCAACAACAAATGTGGGAGGGGCTGTGGGTCAAAAGGAATCCATCTCCACTGTTGGTGGAAGCATAGACTGGTGTAACCACTGTGGAAATCAGCATGGAGGTTCCACAAATCTAAGATTAGATTTGAGCCAGTTATTCCACTTCTGAGTATTTTCCCAGAAGAACTAAAAGCATCATACCACAGTGACATATGTGCACCCATGTTTATAGCAGTGCAGTTTGTAATAGCTAAAATTTGAAAACAGCCCAAATGCCCATCAGCCAAGGAACAGATTTTAAAAAGATGCATTTTTATACAGTGGAGTACTACTAGGCTATAAAATGGACTTTAGAGGTCTATAGGGAAATTTTGGTATTTGAGCACTCTATGTCCTATGTAAATAAGCCCTGTTTACTACAATACAGTTTCATCAGTTTTCTTCTACAACTATCACCATTCAGGTCTAAATCTACTGTTCTGGTGGAATTGCATTCCCTGTGCTGAGAGAAGTTTCCCAGAATCACTCTATTGCCATGTGGATATATGACTCCCAGGAGCTATTATTTGAAAATTTTTAAAAATCCCATAAATTTGGATAGCAGTCACTCTTATCATGAATAGGGTGAATTTATGTGGGGATCTGTTTCTGGAGTCTGTCATACTGGTTTGTGGGTATTGTATTGTTCTGATACTGTATGTATTGTTTTATTTCCTATATGTGCTTTTATAAAGTAAGTCTTAATATCTGTTAGAGTAGGCCACCAGTTATGTTTATCTTTAATATTTGTTTTATTAGTCAAGTTCTTTTCCATGCCTATATTAATTTAAAAAGGACATTGTCAATTTTCAGAAAAATTGTACCTTCTGAAAATTTGATTAATGTTGAACTTAATATATAAATCAATTTAAGAGAATTTATACATTGACAATATTGGGTTCTATAATTACCGGCCATAATTCATCGTATTGTTTACTTAAGTCTTGTATGTCTCACAGTAATACTTTACAGATTCTAAAATGGAGGTCTCATACAAGTTTTGTTGAATTAGTTACCAGACATGTAATGTTTTAATGCTATTGTAAATGGCATCCTCTAACAATTGTATTACTTACTGCTGACATACAAAAATACAATCACTTTTACATATCAAGTTGTAGTAGATTAAGCTTGTAGTGAGCATATATATCCTATTTCCTTGTCAAATCTGACAGTGTGCAGCCATATACAATTCAGTTTTCTACAAAAATAAAAATACCTTCTGCAAATAATCACAACTTTATTTGAATTCCAAAGTTTATGTATTTTTTAACTGAATTTGCTAATTTTACCTCCAGTATAAATTTAAATATAGATGACCATTGGGGCATTCTTATCTCCTGTAAATCTCAACTCTTAATAATTTATGATGAAGTAGGGTGTTTGTTCCAATTTTGTACTCATTATTTATTTTCCTGAGGAATGTCTTCTCTGTTTCTAGATTGCTAAAACTTGTACCATGAATTTGCTCCTGAGTTTTATCAGAACATTTTCTACAGCTACAGAAGTGTCTATATTTTTCATATTGTCTCTCCTCCTATATCTTCAGCAGTAAGCCGGAAAATTGCTTCGTGAACTGCGGTCGTCACGAGCTGTATGGACACGGAAATAATCTCAGGAGAAAAGCCATACTAACACCGGCCTCCTCTGCACGGATATCTCCTTTCAGAAGTCAGACTCTCCACTTTTACTGTTGTCTTTGTTCTCTCCATAGTAAACTTCTTTTTAACTTTCTTTTAAAATTTAATTTGTCCTGAATCTACAATTGTCTACTGAAGGTTTATTCATGTACCAACTATTCTAACGTTGCTAAAATTGAAAGTCTTAATGACCCATTTTTTCTTAATTAGGAAATTTTATTTATTAAAAAAGTTTTCAGCTTTGAAAAAATTGAACACGTTGTACAGAGTACCCTGAAACTTGCTCTGACCTCTGGCTCCTGGTTTTTCCCATTATTCACATCTTGCATCCGTGTAAGTGCATTTCTTATACTTACAGGTCAAGTACTAACACATTGCTACTATATAAGCTGCATGATTTACACTAAGGTTCCTTTCTGTGTTTGTAATTCTGAATTATCTGAGAAATGTGCGCTGTCATGTACATGCCTTTCCCCCACAGTGCAGAGCCCTTTCACTGATTTAAAATTCCTTATACAGCAACCATTTATCTTTCATTCTCTTCCCTCAGACTTCAGACCTGTGGAACCACTGATCTAGCACCCCAATATTTCAGCCTGTTTGGAGTGCTTTCCAAGCTGAGTTTTCTCACTAAACAATACGTATTTAAGGTACTTCTGTCTTTGCATTCCATGGTTGCTTATTTCTTCTTAACCTTTTACAATACTCCTTTGAGTCAATGTGGTCATCTATTCACATTGGAATGATACCACTTTTGGTTCTACCTTGGGGCAAATGTGAATTAAATTGCTATAAAAGTAATGTGCTAGTTTTTGTGTGAAGACAAGTTTTCAACACCTTTGGGTAAATATTGTGTAGCTTAGCTGCCAGATTGTAGGCTAAGACTACAGTTATATTTAAAAAAAAAAAAAAAGACTGCCGAAGTGTCTTCCATAATGGTTTTATCATTTTGCTTTCCAGGCACCAATGAATAAAATTTCCTTTCACTGCACATCCTCACTGTCATTTGCTGTTGTCACTAGATTTCAGCTGTTCTGTAGGTGTCCTGGCTTCTCATCATCATCTAAAATGTTGAGCAATTTTTAATTCCCTTATATACAATGATATGTCTATTTTGGTGAGAGGTTTGTTCAAATGTTTTGCTCATTTTTAAAGAAGCAGATTTGCATGTTGGCATCATTTTTAAACTATCTAAACTGAGGAAAACGAGAAAAGAATAAAAAGCATAATGAACAAGTGAGTACAGTAGTGAGAATGGACAATGCCACGCTGTAAAGCTGTGCTCTTACTCTGTTTCCCGGGGCCATAGGGAGACCACAGAGGGTAAAAGAGTTCACGTATGTAATCAGGAAACATTTACAAGATTTAATGAAAAATATCAGTTTGCTTGTTCAAGTAACATCACCTGGAAACCTTTCCTGTTGTTCCAGAATTTAAATAGTGAAACGACCCATTTTCAACCCTTCACGTCAATACTACTAGTCCGTGTACATTTTTACACTTGTGTCTTGGTTACTTTTCTCTCGTTGCCGGGACAAAATACCCAATGCCTAAAATTGAGGAAGGAAAGGTTTATTTAGCTTACAGTCTGTGGAGGTCGCAGTCCATACTTGCCTGGCTCAGAGGCAGAGTGGCACACGGCGGAGGGCAAACTGTTCCTGGCGGCAGAGCACAGCAAAAAGAACCAGAGCAAACGGGAGGAATGGCAGCAAAGCAGCCTCTTTCCCTCCCTAACACTGTAAACAAGCTGCCCCCACCCAGGGGGCGTGTAGCACTCCCATAAACCTCCATGCCCTCCTCTCCCACAGGCTCAGGATGTATACAAAGAAGCACCCTGACTTCCTGCTGAGTCCCGTCAGCCAAACTTCTAGACTTCCCAAGTTGACACAATGTATCAACCATAACAACTTGCAATATTAAATTAAAATGATAATTTGAATTGTTTATGGTCCCCACAAATATATAAATGTCATGCAAGAAGGAACAGTGCTTTATCTGTTTTGTGTCTAGAACAAAAGTATAACAAGTGCAAACCAAATCAATAATTATTGAATCAAATATTCCTGCTAAATATAATTGTCAATGTACTAATTTAAAAACAAATTAACAACACTTTAATATTAAATTGTTGTTTTAGATAATTTATTTATTGTCTCCTTTCTACATTACCTTATGATTTCACCTATCTCACCAAAGTATACTCTCAGCTATGTGTGTTATTACATATTTCAAGAAAGTTATACACGAATATGATTTGTACCCGTGCATATTTTTTCTGAAAACAAGAATAGAAAACTTGATATATTTTGTCTTATATACATATCAATCACAAAAATATCACTTTTCTTTTTCAAATGAATAATTTATAAGTACAGAGAAAAATCTTTCATTCAATCATTAATCCATCTATGAGCAAGAAGTATGGATATAAAATAAGGAATTCTGATTGATTTGTAAATGAGAAAGAAATGACATAATGTTTTAAATGGAGCTGACAATGTAAAAAATGTTTATAGCAATTTTGAAAATCTGCTTTAAGACAAAAAAGTCATTTTATGATGGATTGTTTCAGCATTGCTTTGTTAAGTCATAATTTCAAAAAAAGAGTGATGTCTTGAGTCATTAATGCATTTTGATAAATCACTTTTTATTAATAAAAAGAAACAAACCACTAAAGCCACTTTTGTAAAAAAGTAACATTCATGTAATTAAAAGTGTGAAACATAAAAAGGTGAGGTATGTCGGGAAAAGTCCCCCTCCAACCTCGTATACCAAGATCCCTTCTAGAAAAGCAATACAACTTAGAAGATTTCCTGGACGTGGTTCTCTCAGGCTCTGAGAGATGCACGTGTTCTCTCGGGGTCTGTTTCTTTGAGGAAAACTAGTCGAGCAGAGGTCTTTCACATCACTGGTCAGATTTATTTGCAAGTGTTTTTGACATTAATCTAAATAATATATTTTTGAACTGAAATATCATGTCCTCAGTGTTTTGGCTGATGTGTTAGCTTGCATGCGATAACTGAATGCCTTACATGAACTCCACAGACAGCAGAAAGTTGCTTCCTTACTGTCCAGGAGCCTGGCGGGCCCAGATCACACTGACCGGCAGGTGCTGAGCTCTCTCTCCCTAGCTGGCAGAACCACTTTCTTCCTGTGCCTCACATGGTCCTCCCTTTGTGCTGCTGAGTATCAGCTCTCTGTTCCTTTGCTTATAAAAATTCCGGTCACAGTGGATAAGAACAGACTTACGTCTCTAAAACACCCACTGCCAAATACAGTTATTATGGGGTTACTGTATGAATTTGAGCAGGGATATAATTCAGTCTCTAACAGATGATGTAGCAATCTCACCTTTTGGTAACTGTCTGGGATTTAAACAAACTTGAAAGGTAATTTTTCTGATCATTTATCTGTGCTTTTCTCCCCAACATAAGTAATTTGTCATCACAAGTAGTTATTTCAACTCCCTTAACTTAATTCTTTGCTTTACTGCACAATTAAGGACACTTAGTGTCACCATAAGGACAGCAGCAAGTATTCCGGTCTTGTTCCCCATTTCAAATGAATCGCTCAACATTTAATACTAATGTTAACATAAATATCTCGTATCAGAATGAGAAAATTTTATTAATTATTTTTGCTAAGGTTTATCTTGAGTGAATATTGATTGATTTACCTGAGTGCATATATTATTTGCATCCTTATATTTTGTTTTCATGAAGAATAACTTTAGTCAATACTTAAATATTAAAACGAATCTGTTTCTTAATTAAACACAATTAAATATGCTTTATTTTATTTAGCTAATTTCCATTTTCTAATATTTTCCCTAAGTCATGCATCTATTTCCACGAATGAGGTGAGAATTGATCATATAGTTTTTTGTCATCAAGATTATGCTGACATTATCAAACAAGGAAACTATTCTCATATTTCTTGTTCTCTTAAAGTATTCTTTAATATTTACTAAAACATCTTGTTTAAATTACCTTTAGAATCTACCAGTGAATCTATCTGGGCCTGGGACTCTGTCATTAATAAGATGTTTCCATTATAAATACGATAAAACACAATGCACTTAATAAACACAGGACTATTCCTATTTGCTGTATTTTTTATCATTTTGATCAATACATTTGAAAATTCATCATGTAAAGTCCTAAATTAATTCCAAATTAATAAATGATTTGATCTGAATGTGTTCAAAATAGCCTTCATTTTCTTCTTAGTTTCTTCAAGCTCCTTAATTTCAAATAAAAATCAATTTGGACTTAAGTTGAAAAGATGGAAAGGAACTTGCAATGGAAGGTGAACTTACAAAACTATGGAACTAAGGAACTTACAATAGGAAGAATACGCCAACCATTACTTCTCTGTCTGAAACACTAAGCTGAAAAGAATTCTTTTATAGGGAGTATAAAACAGTGCTAAAAGAAGCAAATTTGGGAAATTGGGATAAAAAGTAGCCTAATTTGGATATAGGGCATGTGCTATAAGGGTGATACAGGACCTTCAGATAAGCCAGATAATATGAAGGCAGTGTAAGGCCCAATTGGCTTGCATGCTAGAGGTAAGGTATGCTGAGTTTGCATTCTCTGAAATCAAATAATAAATTCCTCTATTTAACAACAGAGGTTAAAAGTAGAAAATACTTATTAGGAGAAAGAAAGATTCTAAGAGGGATAGAGTGGGGTCCCAAGTGAGTGGCCTGGGGAACACACTTCTCAAGGGAGTTTTATAGAGCAAAACCATGTGATGTGTGGGTACAAGGTTGGAGAAAAAAATGAGATTACAAGTAAAATCACTTAGGTAATATTGATCCAATAGAAAATGACAAGGTGGTGGTATAAGGTGGGACAAAACTATGGTTCGCCAGTAAGATTACAAGTGTAGTTGCTTAGATAATATGGATTAAATGGGGGTCAAATGGGGAAGCAAGTCATGTAGCTTGCTACAGAAGAAGGCTTTCTGGGAAAGAATGGGATAGGAAGGTTTTGGTCCTCCACCCACAGTGACTGATGCCCATTTAGAATAGCAGTTACTGCTGTACATCCCTGGGAGAGGTGCGTGTGCATAGTCATTTCTCTTTGTGCGGGAGTCTGATACTCAAGGAATGCACTTCCAGCCATAGTTGAAAGATACATTCTTACCTTTTCTACACTGATGCTTTCAAGGAACTAGCCCTGTCTGATTACATAATATTTTATATTTTATGTAACTTACATGTTCATAAGAATTTGACAGTGAATATTTTACTCTGAGATCAGCCCATTTATTACACTATTAAGAAGGGCTTGGTTACATACTGGCTCCTGAGCATGGGCAAGATTAGGGAGCTAGGGGAAGGAGAAAATCTCTACCAAAACTTAGATAACAAATTTTTTTTTAAGATTTATCATGAAAGACAAAACAGGTCAGCTAATCATTTATAAGAAAAATACTAGGATTTAGATCATCTGCCAGGTTTTGTTATCGGTAAATAAGACTTTCATCATGAGAATTATTTAAAGAGAAGAATGCTACTTTGTAATATATTTTCTGAGCAGAAAAGGCAGGGTAATGTAAAAATTAGTTTTTAGGATCACAGGACACAGGTAAACTTCACATTGTCAGTAGCCATGTTGCCTTATTGCTGGTAATGATTTTGTCTTTTCTAATTCTTAATAGTTACACAATTTGTTAAGCTTATTCATTCCGATTTATTGTTTTTCTATCAAACAGTAGACAACATAGTGATATTGATATAAAGCATATAATAAAAGAATAATACAGCACCTCCAAATAATCCAAACAACATGAGAAATATAACCCCAACCTCCTTGACATCTGGTATGCCAAGTTCATGCTTTCTAAAATCAAAGAGTAAATTCTAGGAACAATGTATATTAGGAGTAGGAAGTATTTATTAAGAAAGATCTTCCCTCTAAAAGGGATAAAAGCGGGTCTCAAGTAGGTGGCCCAGGGAACCCTCTTCTCAAGGGAGTTTTATATAGTAAATCCATAAGGTAAGGTGGCTGTACATTGGGACAAAACCATAGTTAGCTAATGAGATTACAAACACGGTCAGTTAGGTAATACTGACCCAGTGGAAAACCTCAAGGAGTGTATGAGGTGGGACAAAACTATGGTCACCAGTAAGAGTATGAATATATCCACTTAAATATTGATTGAATACGGACCAGATGGGGAAGCAAGGCAAGAAGCAAAGGTACATGGGATGAGTGAGAACTTTCCTGGGGTGGGTGGGTTAAGGAGGTTTTGTGCCCCATTGGAAGGGGTGCTATTTAGAATATCAATCGGTGTGATTTATGGATGTCGTCACCCATTTAGGGAAAGTGTAGGATGTAGTCATTCCTCTTTGTCCTGACACATAACGTTCAACAAATGTGCATCCCACCGCAGTTGTCTTCCACACTGACCTCTCAAGGGTCCAGCCTTGCCTGACTTCATATAGTATTTCTAAATAACTTAGCTATCTATAATAACATAGGACCTCCAAATGATATAGAGGAAATAAATGTAACTTCCAGGCTGCTAGATATCCAATATGCTGAGTTTGTGTGCCCCAGACTCAAAGAATGAATCCTAAGGAACAACAAAGAGGAGAAGAGCAGGAAAATCTAATGGGTAAAGGAATGGAGAAGGGGAATAGCTCCCAAGAGGCAGGAGGGAGGCTAATGCGTGCTCATCCCCGAGGAATTCTGCACAGCAAAATTATGAGGCAAGTACAAAGTGGGAAACAATTATGATCAATCGATAATATTACAAGTACAGTTGCTTAAGTAATATTGGCCAGGTGGGAAGCAGGTCACTTAGCAGGCTACATGGATGACGTCAATAAAATTGATCAATAATCTGAGGTCTTAGTCTTCTTAGCCTTAGCCTTAGACTTGGCCTTAGTGGGGGGGGGGAGTGTGGATGGCCCACCCATAATGAGACAATGCTTTACACAGGAATTCTCAAAAAAGTAGAAACAGCTACTGTTTATCCCTCAGGGAAGTGTGTAAATCCGGCCATTGTGACTTTAATCACCTTTAGATGCCCCTCCAGGCACAGTTTTGAGGTGTTCTCATCTTGCACACTAACTCCCTCAGGGCCCAGCCTGCCTGACTACCTACAGTTATTTCTACTTAACTTAGCTTTCTATAATATTACTTCATCCTCTACCATCACAACCTAAGGCGACAGTTTTCTGCCATTCTCACTGATAAGTTTTTCGGAGCAGAAAGAAATAGAATAAAACACCTTTACTGCGGGCACGGAGAAGACCACAGTAGGGAAGACAAGAAAGACATGGAACTTCTGAGGGGCCTGGCTAGACGAACAGTGGTTATATAGGGCCAGGCTGGAGGCGGGGTATAGAGGGTGGCAGGTCGGCATTGGGTGGGAGCACGGGAAAATGAAACAGAATACTACAAAAAGGGGAGTAGGAAGTCGTAATCTGACTCAGTGGAAGAAGGGTGGCGCTTAGCATATGGCCTCTAATGGCCAGCGCCATATTGGCTTGGCGCCATACTGGGTAGTGCCCTGGCACATAGCGTCTACTGGGCGGCACCACAGCGATCTAAAGGAATTATAATGAGGGGGAGAACCCATCACTCACAAACTACTTCCTAAGATTATCATTGAATATATAATTTTTAGTTTGATCTTCTCTGTTTTAATCAACTTCTTGTTACCATTTTCATTGTAAATACATTTCATTTTTTTATAGTATGAAATATTTTATTTCTTGGAGTAATTTTTATGGGTCTTTTGAGCTGCAGAGGTGGCGTTATTTTGTAAGAAGTATCTTGTATCTTCAGGGACAGGGGCCACTGTGGGCAGAGAAAACATAGGATGAAGGCCTCAAGGAGCTTTACGAAAAAGTGATGAGGCAGTTTTGATCTCTACAGCCAGACTCCAGCAACTAGAAAGGCAAAGGGAGCTAGACTCTGAGAAATTAAAAAGACAAAGGCAGCTAAATTTGAACAATTAGGAAGATAAAGAGGAAAGAATACAGGATCAGAGAGTTGCTGGGGAGCGTGATTAACATAAGAATTGAAAATTCCTCTGTAAAAAACCCCTTCAACTTAAACTCTCTGTTCTTAAGGCCCCTACCTGTATTCTTATTCTTCAGCAAAGGACAGGGAAAGGTCACGCAGAAATCCACGTTAGAATGAGAGACAAGCCGGGGAACCAATCAGATTCCAGGAGTCTACCGGGACAAAGATCTCAATGAAAGGAGGCGCAGGAAAGAGACTTAAGGGCAAGTCACCTTCCAGGTCCTGCTACTCCTCCGGCGTAGCTGTCTGTCCTTGCTCTGCTCTCCCTTCCCCGTCTCCAAGTAAACTGTTTTCCTTTATTTTATACAGATTCTTAGTTCTTTGCTGATACTGGGTTTAGGATGGTAGGAGCTGCATATCGCAGTAGAGCAGAAGCATGATGAAGTAGAGCAGTGACTTGCTATCCCCTCCTGGACGTTACAGGGTAGCGTCGTGTAGCGTGGCGTGCAGCCTTCCCCAGATGGTAGCTGTCTACCCAGCACCGAGTGCCTTTCATTGGGAATATCCGCTCCAGGGAATATTCTTCCCTTTCATCTTGTGTTTGCGTCTCAGCTCTGCCTTCTTTCACTTAATGAAGAGGGTGGGGCGGGAGAGAGAGAGGGAGAGAGAGCGCGAGCGAGAGAGATTATTTATTTACTTGTTGGTATGTGTGGAGTGAAGAAGAGATTGGTCTACCTTAAGAGGCAGCGGCAGATCGCCGAAGTTCCTGCCCGAGGAGAGCGCGTGCCCTGCTCCCCCTCCCCCAGCCTACTGGGCGATGGCTTCGCAGTTCGCTGCTGCGTCTGCAGGCGCTGCTCCTTCTCCTCCCCTCCCTTTGGTGCTTGAGACTTCGCTCCCTCCCTCACCTGTCACACGTTCCCCACCGCCCGCGTCTTCGGCTGGGTGGCGTGAGTGAGGGGTGCCTGACGGCTGAAGTTACACACCTGTCATTCTTTCAGTAACTGCCTTCGTTTGAGCTCATCTTTTTCCCAGCGCAAGCTATAAAACCTTTGTAATGAATGCTATCTCCCCGGCTCAGAAGTCACAAAGCGCGGGCTTCTCTGAGCCCAAGGAACCTTTCCACAGCTCTCCAGGAACGCGCACTCTGTTCCTCGCCTCGTCTGAAAATGCGTGCCTTTCGGTGAGGAGTTGGCGCAGGTACATAACACGCTTCAACTCCCTTCCTAAGTCTCGCTGTGCTTTCTCCCACCCCTCCATCGTGACCCCCTTCCCATCTGAGAAAGGTCTATCCTCCTCCTTCCTGTCGCACACTTTCCTTTTGAACCAGGATTTTTTTTTAATTTTAAAGGGAAAAAATATAAGATAATTTCAAAACAAAATGGTAGGAGGGTAACAGCGGTTAATACATTGTGCATTGTTATCTTTGTATTAGTTACTCAGAATATAAGATATAGGCAGTTAATTTTCCAAAGAACATTAGCACAAACTTTTCAGTGAACTAAGAAAAATTAGTAATATATCTATCTTGTATATAGATATTATGTCTATATACAAGATAGTTAAAATATGTATATATATATATATATATATATATATATATATATTTGCTTTTCCTTCCTTCTTTTCTCCATTCTCCTATCCTAGTTGCTCCTTCCCTTTGAAATTTCTTCCCATTTTACAATATCATCTATTGTACATTTTGGATCTTACTTACTCATTTAGCTTCTCACACTCGGGAGATAATATGATATTTACACATGTGCATGTGGTTTATTTCTCTTATGACCATGGTCTCAAATTGCATCCATTTACCTATAAAAGTCTCCAGTTTATCCTCCTTTATGGCTGAGTAGTACTCCATTATGTAAAAGACTACATCTTTTTTATCCATTCCTGCATTGGTAGGCATCTGGGTTGTTTACAAGATCTAGCTTTCACAAGTTGTTCTACTATAAACTTGGATGTACATACATAACTGTGGTACAGTGATTTTAATTCTTCCAGGAAGATACTCAGAAGGGGAGTAGCTGGGTCAAACGGGACCTGCAGTTCTAGTTTTGGGGAGTCTCCACCCTGATTTCCACAGTGGTTGTACCAGTCTACACTCCCACCAAAAGTGGAGAAGCATTCTTTTATCCCCACAGCTCCTCCAGTATTTGTTTTTGGTTGAACTCTTGATAATAGCCATTCTTTCTGGAGTGAGATGGAATTTCAGTTTTGTTTCAATTTGGATCTCTGAAATGACCAATGATGTTGAACATTTTTTCATATATTTATTTGCTGTTTGTATTTTTTCATCTGAGAATGGTGTAGTCATCTCAGACACCTGTTTGTATATTGGGTCTTTAAATTTGGGAAGTGTAATGGTTGATACATTTTGTCAACTTGGGGAGTCTAGAGGTCAGGCTGAGTGATTCAGCAGGGTGCTTACTTTGTATACATCATGAGCCAGTGGAAGAGGAGGGCATGGACATTGTGTGAGAGCTACATGGCCCCTGGGTGGGGGTAGGCTGTTTACAAGGTAAGGGAGTGAATGAGGCTGCTTGCCTACTATTCCTCCCTTTTGCTGGTTGTTTTGCTGTACTCTGCTGCCATGAATGCTTGCCCTCTGCCATGTGCCACTCTGCCTCTGAAGCAGCCAAGTATGGACTGAAACCTCCACAAACTGTAAGCTAAGTAAACCTTTCCTACCTTCATTTTGGGCGTTGGTATTTTGTCTCAGCTACGAGAAAAAAGTAACCAAGACAGAAGGCCTGGGTTTTTTTGAGTTCTTTATACTTCTTGATAGTAATCCTTTTCTGAGGAACAGCTGGCAAATATTTTTTCCCACATTGTGGGTTGTCTCTTCACCCTGTTAGTGATTTTTCTTGCTGCGCAAAAGCTTTTTAAGAAGATGAGACCCCAGTTGCTGATTCTTTGTGATAGTTCTTGTGCAATCAGGGTTTTAATCACAGTGTTTGCTTATACCAATGTCTTCAAGAGATTTACCTATTCTATCTCCTAAAATAGATTTAATGTTTCTATTTTAATACTTAGATTTTTGTTCCATTTTGAATTTAGTGCATGGTGAAAGACACAGGTCCAATTTTAACCTTCAGCAGATGCAGAACCAGTTTTTCCAGCAGCATTTATCAAAGAGGCTTCTTCCAGTGAACATGTTTGGCCCTCTTCTCAAAGATAAGGTGGCTGAGCATGTTTGTGGTTGTGGCTTCATCAGCCAGTCTGTTCCATTCATCCTCAGGTCTGTTTTTTTGTTTGTTTGTTTTTTGTTTTCTCCGCCAATATCATGTTGATTTTATCCCAGTAGCTTTGTAGTATAATTTCAAGTCAGGGATTATGATGCCGCCTGCCTTTCCTTTGTTGCCCAGAATTGCCTTTGCTATTCTAGGTCTCTTCTGATTCCTAATGAATTTTAGTATTGTTTTCTCTCATTTCTCTCAAAATTCTCTATTGGAATTTTGATCAGAATTGCATTGCTCTTTCTTTATAATGTGTGTTTCTCATATAGGAGAAACCATGTGATATTATGCTTGTGAATCCAATTTATTCCATTATGGTCTCAGTGTACAATCATTTTCCTACAATGACTCAAGTTTGTCTTTCATTATTTCAGAGTAGTAAATGTAGATGTAGATGTTGGGTGACTTCTTGGAAAAGAATAGACTGAATAATTTTTAAAAGTCTGATCTTTTTTATTATATATATTTTATGAAGTAACAAAATTTTAATAGTTAATTTATTTATAATAGTCAATAATCTAATGAGTAAACCGATCATCATAGAATTGTTATATATTTGAAACTAACTAGAATTGTCTATATATAGTTACATGTTTAAAACAATGTAGCTGAATTTATATACTTGGGGAAATATTCTTATTGTTAAAGGACCTGATATATCCAAAGTCACTTCTAGTTCTAAATATTTAGGACACTATTATTAAAATTCTGCCTTGTGCAGATTGAATTCTTTAGGTATTTTCTTTTAATTAGTTTTGATTATGTAAGTATTTAGTAAGATATATATTTATATTAAAATGTTAAGCTTCCTCTTTTTAAAATCTTAGACTCCTATCTTTTTCACAAAGTATAAAGTAATTGTGAGAGTTTCTAAGGAACTTTAAATATTTAGCTGTCCCTTTTCATTAATAAAAGACTGATTTTTGATTCATAGGTGTCTCCAAATTTTCATGTAATAGACCTTAAATGTCTGTTGACAGGTAAGTAGAAAAGATATATTTTTGGAGACGTGAGATGTGTGACACATGCCAGGAAGGAAGTCGGCCGCCGTTGGAGGAGAGCTTCTGCACTCCATTCTTAGGCCAGGTCCTTGACGCTGGGGAAATTTGATACCAGCAGTGTTTGGAGCCTGGAAAGAGCTGGTGAGTGGGAAACCCCAGAACCCTCAGGAGAATGGGAGCTGTGCCAAACTTCTCAGCCTTTACTAAGGAGATAGCACTTCACTTGGTGGCCATAAAATTGCTATTATCGTTTACAAATGATCATTAGCAAGGTCTCTGGGAGAAAAAGTTCACTCACACCAGAATTTCCAAATGATGTAAGTAATACTTCCCCCCATACGGAATACATTTTGAAGTAAAGTTGAAGCAAGATTTAGCGAGCTTTCGAAGTTAACTGCCTGGAAAGCACAGCTCATGGGTAAGAGCCATTGATTGAGCGCAGTTGTACTTCTTACACGGCAGTTACGCTTGCGATCTCATTCGCTGTATGTAATAAAACTGGTCGTGGAGAGCAACTGACAAACTGAATCAGGATTCAGGAATCAGAGGCCCCATTTAGATTTCTTTCCATAGTCACCAAATATCAGTGCGCTTTGAGAGTCAGATTGTAGTTCTATTGTTTTTACCTCGGCACCACCAAATTTCCCTTATTGTAGGAAGAGAAATGATTTTCCTTTGGAGAAGCAGTCTTTTTTCTAGAAGTTTATGCTGTTCTGGGCAGGTTCATCCTTTCCACTGACTATATCGAGGCCACAGCGATTTAGTGAGAAGGAGACCTGCGAATCAGTATTACCAGCACCAGTCACACTTGAAACATTTATGAAAGTGTAGACCAGCAATACGCCTTTTCTTTGGGTAGGTAAAGGAGTAGAACACGAGCCAGAGGAGGTTTGTGGACGCTGGTGTGAGCTACTTACCAAGAAACCAGGCCAGTGGACAGAGAAACAGGAGACACCAGTAAAGACAGGGAATGCTGCCTTCAGCATGAGCTCTACATTCAACCACATTTGCCCGGTGCATTGTCAAAGCCAGTTTGGACGGGGCTCCTGTCATTTGTGAAGGGATAAGTCATGGCCTGTACAGAAATAAAAAGACAATGACTTCTAAATTCAAATGATTGCAGTAAAGCCAGCCCTCAGAAATAGTAATTAAATGTAGACACTGTTCTTTCCAAGTGCAGATTTTTTTTTCTTCCTACTGCTGACTTAGCAACATCAGAAAAAGTACCTGGGGTACAGTAAATGCTCAGTAAGTCTGTGTTAAGTAGGTGGATTTTCAGTTTAAGGTATAGGTGTTATTTTCTGATTCTTCCCCCTTACACTCCACTAGCAGAAAAAGTACTATAGTATTCATTTATACTTAAATGTGGTCCTAAATTAGGTATTGTCTTTGACTATCAGACTTGTGTAAGCAGTTTGGGAATATTGGAGTCTTGTCACCATGAAATTCTAAAACCTGGAAAAACTCTTTGCTATTCTTACTAGTATAGTTGACCATGAATAAAATTATTATATCTGTGAAAATCTAAAACATGTGTTTTAGCTATTACAACTATATCTTTGTTTGAACATATACTTTACACAGGATTATAATATAAATGAGTAAATTTCTATGGTTAACAAATGTTGACTGAACATTTATATACTAAAGTTAATGCTTTTGAAATCTCTTACAGTAGAAATGGCAAAATGACTCTTGAAGTTGTTATATATGAACAATATCGTTGTTACCTAATAGAATTTTTGAGATTACAAAAGATAAAAATATAATTTGACATATGAAAATACTTCATAAACTAAAAGTTAAGGTGCACATCTAAGTGCTTTAAGCCAACGCACACTAGAACCTAAAACTGAGTCGCATTTCACAAATGATAGTTGTATTGGTGCAGGAGTATTTCTTCCGAACATGGTGTGAAGAGCCCCTGACATTCAGCTCCAACAGACAGCGCTCACAGAGCGAATGGCAAAGTCATTATCTTAGTCCACAAGAGCAATAATGGCTCATTTAACCCAACTGTCTCTTACTTTGTTGGCACTGAAACTTAAGCCTCTCTTTAAGTACACGAGGTCACACGTATATTCCCAAAGGCCGCAGCATCTGCTCTTCTGAGCCCATGGATGCCACTTTGTCCTTTCGCGATTCAGCTTCCCATGAAGATCTCTTTTCCCGGGATCGGTCTGGTAGAAGCTACAGGAAAGGGTGAGACACTGCTCCCTGTGGTTAAGTTGTTTCCACCAGACACTGTGATCATTTTTCACTCATCTTTATTGCTGTCATTGTCCTTGTCACCTTCTCCGAGAGTTTTCACTGTCCCTTGCTCTGTCAGGCAGTTTATCCTTGATCAAATGGACATTTCAGTGATTCAGTATGGCTCTTGTGGAAGAAGGAACAGCCAAAGGTCTTAGAAACCTTGATGAAAACATGGAGACATAGGAACAGCTTACAACTGTTTTATAAAGAGCAAGAAGCTTAAGGAATTTAAAATAAAATTTCACTGTGGTCAGGAAAAGTCCAGTTTCTTCAGTTTATTTTCTTTGCTTAAACTCTGCAATGGTAAGAGGAAATTGAAGTTGTGCTATTCATTGAACCGGCTGTAAGCACAGCTTGACTGAGTCCACATTTTAGCAACTGTGGGTCAGACGGGTTGCAGAGCAGGTGAGAGGAAAACCAGTTGGGCATAAGTTTTGATACCTCAGTGAAAATTTTCAGAACATGCTGCTCACCTGAACTTGGCAGATTCTGCGTGGACGCTGTATTCACAGCATGAATGAAGCTCATGCGCTTTCAGAGTTTAAGGGAGCTTCAGAGTTCATGTTCTTCAGTTCCTCTAGAGGAAGTGGACATGGATTTATGGACATCTGGGCTTTCAATAAGTTTGTAATATGCAAGGTATAGTAATAAATCATAGTGAATATTTACATACAGACTTTGTTACTGTGAAAGACTCATCACCATTAAGCCCCCCAAAGTCCCCCTCACCTTGAACACACGTGTCCCCATTCTCGCCCCCGTCTGAGCAGTTCTGGGTCCTCTTTCCGGAGTGTCCTTGGTTGAGCTGTCATGGCTGCCTTGATGTCCTGAATTCATTCAGAACATTTACCTGTTGGGTCATCTTGACTTGGAGAAGGAGCCCGAGTTATGTGGCACCAGTTCTGATGATTAAGATGGAAGAAAACAGAAGAGACGTTTCCCCTGAGGGGTGCTCAAGCAGCACTCCCCATATTTCTGATGGCCCTGAAGGAAGACTCCCAGAACTGCTTCATAAAGTTTTCAGGATGATGGGATAAGTGAATTCAAAGCAAGGGGAACCATGTAGAGCGGGATTGATTGCAAAGTGTCTTTTACTATGTAATACACTTTTAAATATACACAGATGTTTTTTGCTGTATATATTTTTTATGTTTTTATTTTAAAGATAAAAGAATGAAAACATATTAACAAACACACAGACATTACAAAATAACATGAAAACAATAGAAGCAATACAGAATTTCAGACAAGGTGAGAGGAAATTAACAATGAGTATTTTTGTTCAAGTCTTATATTTAGAATTATTCCTGCTTTTAGGAGATTACTTGTATCTCCCCAAATTTATATGTCAAAGTGCCAACCCCAGTACCTCACATGTAACTATATTTGGAAATAGAGTCTTGAAAGATGTAATTAAATTAAAGTAACATCATTAAAGGATACTTAATTCAATATATGTATGCTGTTATAAGCAGAGAAAATGTAGATACATTTGAGAAGCACAGCAAACTAGTGCATCTCCCTTTTGAGATCTAAAGTTTTGTGAACAGAAGGAGCCTATCATCAAGTGCTCTTCAACCCTTAACATATATTCTCCTTCAAAAGGTGCTTCAGTCCACTGCCACACATCCCCACACACTGCCAAACCCCGCACTGATGGGGAGTCTGAAGCCCTGCGTTAGATGTTGCTGAGGTTCTAACGAGCTACATACTTCCTCTTCACAATCAAACCTTCTTATTATATATTTAGCAGAGTGCCACACTTCGCTGGTCCCTTCATGATAAAATGTGCTTCTATTAAGTGGTAAGAATTAGGGCTGCAGATACAACTTAGTGCTTAACCCCTTATGTAGCAAGCAAGAGGCCCTGGCTTCAGTAGGCAATATCATAAAAAAAGACTTTTATACTGCAGTTCAACCTGTTGAGGTTCATAAGCACAAAGTACTGTAGGATAGGGTGCAAATTCTATTTAAAACATAGGGTAATACATTTGTTCACATGTTTCCACTTTGTAATAGCATCTTTAGAACTTCTATATTGCACTTTTGTTTGCAGGCTTTGGTCAGTACTTGAGCTAATAGTCTTGTCATTAAGCTTGCTTAAACATAAAAGCTTTGCGATGTCACAGAGAATGTACACTGACAGAAATTGTGCAGCACACTTGCATGTGCTTGTACTTCTAAATGAATCTGTAAGCTCTTCCTGACTGATGACACACAGACCACGTCTTGCACGACTGAAGAAATTAAATACCAACTGTTCACCAATAAAGGGCTAGTGCTGTGTATGTACTGCGCCACCTAGATTTTATTATATATTAAATAGTTCATTTATTCTCATAAATTAATAGATGAACGATGAACACTGGAGTTAAATATGAAATACGGACATTCTTACTTAATGCTGTAGAATGTCACCCTATTTCTTTCAGAAAAAAATCCAGATCTATAAACTAGAGATAATAGTATCAATTCTATAACAATTATAAGTATTATTAATACCCAGTACTGGTAAGTTTGCAAGCATTTAGTACATGTTGGTTGCTTTCTATGTTAGTCTGCAGAAGCAGAAATGTTGACACGACGATGAGATTCAGCTGAATTGTAAAATGTTCTGTTACATCTTTTTCTTCAGAGTGATGTATTTCTTCCCGGGAGCTGACAAACAAAGTGCCACAAAGGAGATAGCTAAAAACAACAAAAACCTATTTCTCACATTCTGGAGGGCAGAAATCTGAAGGCAGGGGTGTGAGCAATGTCAGTTTTCTGCAGAGACCGTGGAGAAAGAACTCCTCTGGTCTTTCTCTTTGCCTCTAATGGTTGTGTGCACTGCTTTGCGTTCCTCCGTTCCTACCCCTCTGATCTCTGCCTCTACCTCATGTGGTTTCTTCCCTGAGTGTCTTCACAGGACCTTTTCATGCAAGTGCTCTCCACTGGCTTCAGGTTTCACTCTGTTCCCAATCTTGTCCTGTCTGAACTAATTACATCTTCAAAGGCCCTACTTCCAAGTAGGTTCATGCTTACATTGCAGAAACATGTGAAATTTGGGAAGACAATGTTCAAACCCAGTACAGCCCATCCTCTCTTCAAAATTTACATTTGTCCCATGTGGAAAATAAAACCACTCTCATCCCATCATCCCTAAAACTGTTAAATTATTACAGCATTAATTCTAAATCCCAAGGTATTAGTTCAATGCATTCCACAGTTTATCATTCAGAACATGTAAGTTACGAGTGGTTGTGACTCCAAGTTTGATCCCAAGATATAGCAGTAGGACCTTACACAAGGCACACTTTCATTCTGAAAGCAATAACGCAGAAGGAATAAAGGGGTCATTGGCCCAAAATGAACTCTTACTGCATTTTACTATAAGCCCTAAGGATGACCTACACCTAACTTTCTGTATTTTACTTACAAAGATTTTCAGCTAAACATACAAATTTGTTGTTTATGAGTTCTATTTGCTGCTGAGCAGTAGAAAGGAATTCAGGTAAATATTCTGCCTCCTTATGAGAATCGCTTTTACTCAGTGTCCAACAATGCTTTTCATTTTCTTTGTAGATCTCACTTGAAACTTCTTTAACATTCAGATTTTGCCGATGTGTGCTCAGGTGGTGTGTATTCTCTAAGATGAGCGAGGCTCTCTCTGACGTCCTTTTACATCAAACCTAGTTCTACTAGAATCACCTTTAATGCCCACAAATCTCTCAAACTTTTCTTCAAACTGCTATAGACTATTTTTTACCCAGTACCTCCTTCACCTACTACCAAAATCCTGTGTCACTTCCTCAAATTTAGGTATGCAACATCACTTCCATTCTCAGTACCAAAATCTGTATTAGTTTTGTAAACTTTCATAGCAAATCATGAACTCAGTGGATTAAAACAGCAGTTCTCTCCCATTGTGTCACTTTCCTAGAGACTAGAGTTCTGAATCTGAGGTGTTAGTGGTGTTCGTTTTTTCTGGAGACTCTGACTGAGAAACGCCTCATAACATCCCAAGTTGACTGCCTTGTCATGGTTGGTGGAAGTCCTTGGTGATCCTCAGCTTGTAAGTAAATCACTCCAATTTACCTGCATCTTCACACACCTTTCTTGCCTATATGTGCACACACCGCCTTCCTATGAGGACCCGGTTGCTGGACATGGGGCCCATCCTAACCCAGGACAACCTCATCTCAGCTAATTATACCTTCTAAGCTTTTTTCAAAAGCAGGTTGTGCTCTGAAATTCCAAGTGGCCACAGTCTTGACGAAACACTAGTCAACCGTAGTTACAATCAGCAAGTGAACCCAGGGGCTCATATAATATCTATGATGAATAAAGGTCACTTAATAAAACATTGATCAGGATGAAATACATCAATAAGAAGCATTATTCTCCTTCATTCACTTCTTAAATGAAAACATTCTTTCAATACAGTGTGTTTGGGTAGCAAAATTCAATTCGAGCTCAAAATACATTAAAGTTGCCATGGGAAACAAGTTTACCAACACAAAAATATATGGAACAAATACAAAACAGCAACAAATTAAAAACAGTTTCCTGCCCTTAATTTCAAGAGTAATGAAGGCAATACATGCAATTTTAAACATCAAAATTCACTATATTCTCCAGCCATCAGTCCGTCATCCACATCTATATGCTGCGCTTCGATTGCACTGTTTCCAAGGCAGGAAGTTGGTTTCGGGATGCTTACTGTCTTATACTCCAAATTCGCATTAACTCTCGAGGTGTGACTGCTTTAAGCCCCTACATGAACACTGGAGGGACAGAAAGGAGGGGTGGGCAGAGGAGCGCTGGGCGGCTGCTTCCCGCGATGCTGGGGGCTTTGAACAGATGCTTCTAGGTCCGCGGCCTGATCTTCAGGGAGCGGCAGGACGGGAAGCAGGGCCGGTGACTCCTGCCAACGCTCCCTGCAGCTGGCTCGAGCAAAGTGACGTTGAGCCAGGACTGAGAACAGCGTGACCACAGCGGGAAGTATTGTGCTGGACCCGAAAAGTGAAGATGAAAATAAGCCAGGAGTGGGGCACTGATGAAATATTTAAGTGACGCCTGTTTTCAATTGCTCCGGCTGCCAGCTACCCCTTGCTTGGTGAAGGAGAGTTGTTCAGAAATCCGAGCTTGAAACTTCATTTTGAACAGTTGGGTTAAAAGCAAGAATATATTTAAGTTGATCTGGTGCATCTTTTGCTTGTAGTGGTGACTTTTTTATTAGTTATAGTACAACCCATTAATGTTTGTGGGTTCTTCCCCCAGCTTTAACAGCTGAATAATTCTGATCCGTGCTGTTTTGGTTACAAGCTGTAATGTGTTGGTTTCTGTGGCCTGTGCTGTCATCCTGTGTCCCAACACACCACCTTGAGTTTCACAGCATAAATACTGCATCCAAACTTGCTTTTGCAAAGCCTCCAATTTTCTACCAAATCTTCCCAATTTAAGGGGCTTCCCAGGGGTAGGACGGCAGAAGGATGTCACTGTTCATAGTCAGACACTAAAAGCCTCAAGGTGACTTCAGCTTCTCATTCTCATGCCCCCACCGCTCTCTGCTGCCTGCACGAAGCTTCCTTGGCAATGCTTCCAGCAGCACTAGGGCCTCACATTCTCTCTGGGATGTGGTTGATCCAGCAGGACACTGACTTCCTGCTGCAAATACACCGGACTGAAAGACCCTCTGTTAGCTACAGCTTCAGTGTGCTGTCCCCAGCCATCACAATGGAAGTGGAAGACAAGACCTCTGATTCCTCCTCCGTTTATCGTTTCACATGTAAAACAGTATGCACAATATTTCAAAACCTGACAGAGTTTTTATTAAAATGAAATGCAATGAGGATTACTACTCTCTATTAATGTGCATTTTTGGAGAAAGTTCAGAAAGATTTTCACTAAAAAAAAAGTACATTGTTAATTTCGGTGGCAATGGTTCTTACAGATCTTTAGAATGATATTTATCTGTTTTCAAATGGGGATCCTAGTATAAATATCATATTCCCCTGCAATCACTTTTAATTTACTTTTGGACATTCATACACTTTTAATGGACTTCCGGACATTATTACCCGTGCATGCCACATCTGTGCATCATTTTTATTGTACCATAATCAGGGACGCTCCCAAAATTTTAAATCTTTGGTATTTCAAGAAATGGTTAAAATGAACAATCACATAGATTGTGGTAACATGTCAGAGAATTAAATCCTAAAATGTAGATTTTCTTGACAAAACCCCCCACACATTTACAGCTGCTCTAAATATTGCCATACTCTGCCCCATAGAAGCTGTACCCGCACAAACTCTGGGATAACACGTGGCTTCCCTACACATACAGTTTTAAAAATGTTTTGACATATTGATGGGTAAAAAACCAGAACTTTCCCACAATTTTAATATGCATTTCTTGTCATATAAACTTATTGTCATGTATTTTAAAGCTGTTTCATTTCATTTGGTATGAACTTTTTGTATGTGCATGTAATTGCTTAAATATTTTTCTTCATTAATGTGCCATGGCTGTGAAATTTGAAGACAGCAAAGTTTAGCAAAGACAGATACTGAAAATACTGTTTCCACTTTATCCTTTCCTTTTCGTCTTGTATATTGCTTCCACTCAACTTTTTAAGTGGCTCTGGATCATTGAAAGAAAAAGTGTCCTGATCAAACAAAGCTCAGTTTAATAAACAGTATACCATGCATAACCTTACTGTGAGGGAATTTTACTAGTGTCATGACTGGAGCACATCAAGCAGTGGCAGTGTATGTGTCTACACTCAGGAGTTTTGCTTTAAATTGTCAAGGTGGAGAACCAACTGGAACTGGCGAAGTTTATGGTAATGTTGTAGGACTGTTAGACACCGTGGAAGGAAAGAATTGAAGCAATTCTTCATGAGAAAATGGTTGTCCTGATAAGTGAACTGTTCATCCAGGTGAACAAATCATTTGCCCAGATGAATTGATTTGCAAGAATTTCCTATAGCAAACAGTGAAGTTATTTATTGATTATCAGTCTTCTTGAAAAAGAATTTTCTGGAGGAACCTACTAAATTATGTTGACACAGGTGGTTTCGGTTCTCAGTTGTGACCATTAATTATGCTGATGCGGATGGTCTTAGTATTTGTAGTTTTAATATTTATGCTTCTTCCTTTCCAAATTACTTTCAGAAATGAAAAAAATTTGCTTTTAATAATATTACAATATTATGCTTTTCTTTTTCTCCTCTTCTTTCTCCTTCCTAATTTATTATATGACTGGAATGATAAGAAATGCAATACACAATATGCATTTATTTTTAGGTGACTAACCAATTACTCCAATACTGTTTATTAATTAGATTGCATTTTCTCTACTTAAATAAAATGATATTTATCATGACTAAGTTCCTATTTATATTTGACTATATCTCTGGACTTTAACATTGTTCAGTACTATATTAATTAGTAAGATTTATAATATATTTCATAATATACTAGAATATCTTCAAGTCATTCAAATCTGCATGACTGTTCTTACTGTACAGAAGCTTCTTAGCTAATTTTAAGCATTTGTTTCTACATATGAATTCTAGAATCCATTTGTCCAGTGCTAATGAAACATATATCAGTAGTCTGCATGAATCATAACGTGCACACTGAAGAAAGATTACTTCAGACTTTTTTGGGGATACTAGGAGTTGAACCCAGGGCATTCACATTGAGTCTGTATTCCCAGCCCATTTTCTAGTTTTCATTTTTATTAGCTAAGTTGCCCAGGTTAAGCTTGAATTTGTGATCCTTCTGCCCCCCCCTTCTCATGGGCCTGGGATTACAAGTGTGCACCCCATGCCAAGCTTAACATCAAGTTTTCTATCCAACAACAGAACAATTCTTCCTAAAATTTCAAGTTTCGTTTTAAGTCTATGTATCATTTAGAGTTTGTCTAGAGGAACAGGTCTACCGTGAGAGGTACGTCATGAGATATGTGTGACATACAAATGATTGACCAGCTAGGCTTCCCCTGGGCACCTGCAGAATTAGGTGTGGAGGAAAGCAAAGGAGCTGCGTGCGTGCTGGAGAGCCTAAGGGTCCAATCAAAGCCGTTGGCCTAGCGCTTCCTGCAGAGCCCCGTGCAAGTCCGCGTGAGGGAGCCGGAGGGTCTGCACTGCGAGGGAGGAGAGTCTCTGCTGGAGGAAGGAGGCGGACGTCCAAAGGGGACCGTGAAACTGGAGCTCCTCCACAGAAGCAGAAACGAGGGTGTGTTATTTCCTGTTTTTATCTCACCCAGGCCATAAGCCCACTGATCTGTGCCGCCCACACCTGGAGTGGGTCTTCCATTTTCAGTAAGTCAGACATTCAGAATCACTAGCCTTGTGTTAAACCAATGAGTGAGGCATTTCTTATTCAAGGTGACACCACAGTTAACTCTCCTTAGTGAGACTGTGAAGTTGACATCATAAAGACTGCTATAATTTATTGTTGAGATTATTTGCCGATATATATTTTTAATCACCGTAAAAGAACTATGTTCTTCCAGTGTCCTTCCTAACGTTACTTTCGCTGGGGCAAATATGAAGCCCTTTGATTCTGGTGCACTGATTTTGCACCACCATCCTAATTGAAGTCTCTTACTGTTTCTGACAGATTTTTTAGAAGTTTTTGGTTTTGTAACTCTTCTACCACGTCATTATAAATACTTTTAACTCTCTCCACCTTCCTAACATTTATGTTCTTTTACAAAAACTCATTAAATAGTACTTTCAAAAATATTAAATATAAACAATAACAGTCAAATTCCTCATTTTATTCTTAAATTTTAGACTATACATCTTATTTTTCCTATAAATAACATAATTTATAGATATGTTTATATATTACATGTATTTTTTATGTGCATGTAAAATGTATACACAAAGAGAGGAAGGAACTGCATGAAATAAGTTTAGGAAGTGTGTCAGCTTTCTGTCGCTATAACAAAATACCTGAGACAAGGCTTGTTTTGGCTCACAGTATAGAGGTTCCTTTGGTGGACCTGTTGCCATAGGACTGGAGTGCAGGGAAGCTGTGGTATGTGGTGCTTGGTGAAGCCAAGTACTCACCTCCTGTCCCAGAGGCAACAGAGGTAAAGAGGAAAGAGCACAGTTCTCTCATCTACTCTGAGAGAAGAGCCCGCCGTGACCTACCTACCACTTCTGACAAAGACCCTGTTCTTAAAACTTCCAGCCTTTCACAGTCCTACAAATAAGACCAAGCGTGACCATGGGACTTTGGATGACATTCAACATTCAAACTGTAGCAAGAACCATATACCTTTATAGTCTTATCTATGTAGACATGACTAAGCAAAAAAAAACCCTTTAATATCAACGGACAGAATTCTTTTCACAATAACTCTGGTAAGCACTGCTGATTTTCTGGTATTGAGTCATTCTTAAACTGCTGATATAAACATAAATTGGTTGTTTTGTGTTATGCTTTATTTATTTGGAATTATATTACAAGAACATAATTGGATAATTTTCAAGAAGATGTATTAATGGGATTGGTAAAAGACCCCAGTAAAGAAAGCAATTTACCTTCCTGTGGATAGCTATATGAGTAATACTCTCTGCTTCAGGAGCAAATTGTTAGTGCTACTATGCTTCCGAGGTGAAGATATGGCTACGTACCTCAAAATAAAACTCCTTCCTCCAGTTACCAAGAAAAACTTTGTTTTCCTAATTCATGAATGTTGTGGAAGCAGTGGATTGAGTATGCTGGTTTCTAATATTCAAGTAATCAAGGGAATTACTGAACAACTGAGGTAATGTAACCTCAATCTTTTAAGAAAAACTATACTCAAGACCTGATATGTATTTCTTTGGACTGTTTCCCATATGCAAGCAGATCTGTTAATTGAAATATTTAGTCCTGGAAAGTTACCAAACATGTCCTTATGTTTTTCCATACATTGTTTTATATGACTGTAGAACTGGTATTTCTAGTTTGCTTTTTTTTTTTACATCAACCTTACTAGATGATACCCAGACCATATTCTCTGCCTTTTCATGCTGCTCTAGTGCCTCATAACTGTCCATCTTTTTTGCTGATATCTCTACATCATGTTCTTTTTTATTTTATTTTTTAACTTTTAGTTTGTTAGTACATGTATGTGGTACATAATGTCTACATTCCTTGTGAGAAGTTGGTATCTGTACATAAAGTCTTAATTTCTTTTCCATCTTTTCAAATTCTACTTTCTCAATTTTTAAGCATATCACGTTATACAGAATAATATGATTTTACTTTATTATTCAGATATAATTTCTATGTATTAATTTGCTCTTAAAAATTACTTTGCAGGGTGTGATGGTGCATACCTGACATCGTGGCATTTTGGGACGCAGACAATTTTCAAACTCAAGCCCAATTTGTGTTATATAGTGACATAGTAAGATCCTGTCTCAACATAATAAAAATAGGCTTGGGACATACTCAGTGTCAAGGCCCTGGGTCAAATCCTCGGAACTACAAAAGCATTATACGTCCATTGCTTGTTTTGCAAGGTGAAAAACAGTCTGACTAACATGTGTAGCACACAAGGGTATCAGAGATGTAGTTCTTTCTCTTTCTTTCTCACTTGTCTGTTCTTTTATTTTTCTGGTGTGGATTGAACACAGAGCCTGGCTTATTTATAGTAAGCACTTGCTGGGCCACTGAGCTATATTCCTAAACCCCAAGCCCCAGACCCCAATATATTCTCTTAACTTTTAATAAGAGTGTTGATTTAGTTCCGTACTGAGATGGTTTATATTTATAGTTTGTAAGTATTATTTTCCAGAATTGTTTAACATTAGCCCTTCTGTTAAGTGGGCACAATTATTCTGATCTTTTGCTGCCATGCCTGTATTTACTACTGTATTGACCAATTTGTTTTTTGGCTATTTCTTCCAGAGGACTCACTAGAATATATTTCTTATGATATTATTTGTTTGAAATTGTGTATGAGAAATAAAATATTAAAGGCTGTGGATGTAGATCAATGGTATAGTGATTGCTTAATATGGGCCCAAGATTCAGGCCCCATAGCTCAAAAAAAAAAAAAAAAGGTAAGTCATCATAAATCACTCAGTGGCTTCTTTGCTTAAGAAATTTAAAAGAAGTGAGTATATGTGAGGTCTTCATCCTTTACCCACTGCAGGCATCTTTGGTCTTTTTCCAGTTGATTATCCTTTTATCTGTGAACTCCTGGAAGTATAATAAACATGATTATACTTTTATGTACAGCCTACCTATTTAGTCTGTATATGAAAACTTTTATAACAAGCTATAAATTCAAGAGATTTTGATAGTCTAAATACCTAAAAATTAACCAAATGTTGAAATTTTTTTCCATCTAATTGCTTCAAGATTAACAATTTCACCTACTTTTCATCTGCTTTGAGTATTTCATTCATAAATCAGTTTTTTTCAGTGTTTTGAAACTTATTCATTGCTTTTTACTTTATTTTCTTTACTCTATGTTTGGTGTCTGTCTTTCTGCCCTCTTTGCAGCAGTCTTTCCTTTGATATTTTCTGTGGGCTTATTTCTCTTTAAAATTTCTCAAACAGTCCCCTGAATTCTACAAGTTCTTACTTTGTTTACTTATTTTTCAATAATTTTGCATTTTCTTATGTCTCTACTCTGACCTTAAACTGGTACATTTTCCATACATATTTTTTGAAAATTTTGTGTCTCCACTGCAATAAATTTATTTTTTTCCTTAATTCACCATTTTCACTTTTCCTATCCTTATCCTTTAATGTATAGACCCCCTACATTAGAAGCAATGCACTGATCATTTTAAAGTATTATTTTTGCTTGAATAAGTGAGTTGTACCTGTATAATCATTCCTCAGTAAGAAGTTTATACGCTGAAATATTAATAACTGTGTATAGACCACCAGGATATCTCTTCAGATGACAGGGTGGATTTTCTTGACATCAGATTTTGATATTATTTGTGTATATGCTGTCATTTGGTCTGAACAAATTTTAAAAATGTGAAGTTCTTTATGCACATAAAAGAACAATCCAGAAGCTACGAGATCTCAAAGCAGGTGGGATGAAGATTACCTTATAGCAATTAAAACATAGTCTATAAAGCATAAAGAATTATTTTGACCTTTGTTCATGATGCCTGTTATACATTAACATTCTTTTTAAGGCATGAAGAACTGTTCAAAATGATTTATCTATAGCTGATTTCAATGAATCATACTGACAACATAAAGCTCATGTCTTGGGTTTAATTTGTGATTACAGCAAGTGTATTGGTAAAAAAGGCACAACATTTTGGCCACATGCCTGTAGTCAGTTGACCTTTACTTCTGTCTAATTTCTGGCCTTCAACTTTACTTTCATTTAACAATTTACACAAACACTGTGAGCACAAACATACAGAGAGCTATAGAACCAATGAGGCATTATTTAATGTTTAATTCCACTAGCTAAGGAAAGTCAGAAGCACATAGTTCCTCAAGAGCTGGAGGTCTTCCTCTCCCTGGCCTCTGTGGCACATTACTTTATGCACATTTTTATGCTCGTGTACTTTCTTTTGCAATTCCATGGCTGCTTCTCTGTGGTGCTCACTATGGCCCGGACAAGCTCCCACAGGTTACCCTATTCCTGGTTAAATTGTTAGCAGCATTTTATCCCCCAGGGAGCCACCCTTGGTAGATGGTTGTCTTGGTTACTTTTCTGTCATTGCTGAGACAAAATACTCAATGCCCAAAATGAAGCAAGGAAAGGTTTATTTAGCCTACAGTTTGTGGAGGTTTCAGTCCATACTTGGCTGGCTCCAAGGCAGAGTGGCACATGGCAGAGGGCAAGCGTCCATGGAGGCAGAACACAGCAAAAACAAGAGCAAAAGGGAGGAATGGTCGGCAAGCAGCCTCTTTCCCTCCCTTACATTGTACACACGCTACCCCCACCCAGGGAGTATAGCACTCACACAATCTCCACGCCCTCCTCTTGCACAGGCTTAGGATGTATACAAAGTAAGCACCTTGGCTTCCTGCTGAGTCACTCAGCCGAACCTCTAGACTCCCCAAGTTGACACAATATATCAACCACGACAGTGGCTCTCATCACAATAACAATAACCCTAACAGTGTGTTTCATCAGGTGGTACAGCTATAGTTTTATTTCATCAGCATTTTTATCGTTGATGCTGTTTGAGGTTTTGTTCCGTTTTTGTTTGTTTGGTGTTTTTGAGGTTTCACCGTGTAGTCCAGTTTGGAGTGGAAGGTACAGTCTCTTTGTCTCAGCCTCCAGGTGGCCGGCATCACGGAAGTGCGTCACGACGCCCAGCTTCTCAGCTTTGTTACTCCGTTTGCTTCTTTATCTTTTATCCCGTAATCATTGTCACCGGATTTAACAGGACTTCTAGGTTCCGAGTAGTTTCTTGCTTCATCACAGGCGAAGCTTTGTTCTCATCTCTTTCTTGCAATTTTCGTTGTTCAGGAATTAAGAGAAAAGAAGTAAAGGCAATAAACACATTGGTATACTGATATGAACCAGCAGTAAATACTTAAAAGTTTACTTCATTATTAGTTTTCTTGTCCATTGTGAACTGTGCACTTAGTCATTAACCAACTGAGAATGAGATGTGGGAAACTGAGCAGTAGTAACACTGGTGTTAACGTTTCACATAAACCCGACACATTGCTGATGGGTCAAATAAGTGTCTTCAGGACAGGAGGATAATGTTTTCATAGGGAAACTCCTGACAACCGGACTCCACTATGACACCAGTTGGCCAAGACAGGGCTCATAGCTCCAATTCATGATGAGAATATTCCTACACTAACAAAACAGAGATAGAAAAGGAAAATGCTAGGAGGATTAAAAAACCAGAAGAAGAGAACGAGCCACATGGAAACAAACTCGATAGGGCAGGAAGAAAGATCTTCACCAAAGAAAGATGACGAAAGCAGGCCCTGAGTGAGGGGATCTGAAGAGGTGGGTGAAAGCCTGACAAGCCAGCAGGCGTGAAATTGGACGAGCACAGTCAAAGTCCAGGAGAACTGCGACAGCATGATGTGCTAATGTTCTGCTATAGAACAACAAAGCACAAACTTTGCAGGTTGTGAACAATATTCAGATTATATAGATAAGAGTTCTGGATATGTCTTAGCTGAGCCTTCTGCTTGGAGTTTCACAGTATCCAATTAAAATATCAGCCCGGCTGGAATCTTCTGTGGAGCTTGGGTTCTGCATCCAAGGTTTCGGATGAAGTCATTGTCGGTTACAGGAATGAAGTCTTTGGAAGTTTTGAGCGACCCTGAGTTCTTCCATCTATCGTCTCCAGATCCTGGCATTTTAAGGACCCACTCACCCATGCAGGATGAAGCTTTACTCCGCTCTCTCATAATTTACAAAGATAAATTGAAGGTTTTAAAGAGTTAAATGTAAGACTTGAAACTACTAGAACACATAAGATAAATGCTTCAGTACATTGGAATGGGCACCATGTTTCGGAGAAGAACCCCCAAATCAAGGCAAATGAAAGCAAACAGATCATTAAGATCAAGCAAAGGAAACAATTAGCCAAGTGAAAAGACCACTTACAAAATACAACAGTATTCTAAAGTGTACATTGGCAAGGGATTGATATCTAAGATGTTCATTTGGAATTCCAAAAGCTCAAAAGCGAATACCAATAATAACCACCTAGTTTAAAAATGTACAATGGGTCAAAGTAGACATATCTTTGAAGGCCACAGGCAAGTGACCAACAAGTACAAAAAAATGTTTCTTATAACTATTACAGAAATACAAGGCAAAACTATGTGAGACAGCAGCGCACCCTAGTAAGACTGTCTGTTACAAGACCACAGAGATCAGGTGGTGGTCAGGGTGTAAAACTTGAAGTTAGTGCAGCTGTAATTAGCACGGTCACCATGGAAAGCAGGGTGGAAGCCCCTTGATAAATTAAAAATAAAATGGTTTTATGATCCAGCTGTTCCACTCCTGGGTATATATCCAAAGGAAATGAAGTCAGCACGTCAAAGCAGCATCTGCACTCCTTTGCTTATTGCTACAATATTCAAAATAGCTAAACACATGGAAACAACCTACATGTCCATGAATTGAAGGACAGACAAAATAATGTGGTACATACACATAATGGAATACTATTCAACTACAGGAAAGAGTGAAATCTTGCCATTTGTAAGAACAAGGATGAAACTGAGGCTCATCACATTAAGTGAAATAAATCAGGCACAGAAAGACCAGTGTCATGTGATCACATGCATACACAAAATTCTCAAAAGTTGCTTTCACAGAAGCTCAGAACATGGTGATTACCACAGGTATGAGAGAGGAATGAGTTAGGGAAGTGTGGATCGATATATATTAAGTGACTGATAAAAGCAAGAGGCTCTAGCTTTTAATGCATAATATAGTGGCTATCGCTAATAATACTATAATATAAATATCAAAATGCTTGAAGAAAGGATTTGATACATTTTACCGTAAAAAAGTATTGATCAAGGAGACACATATGTGTCCATCTTTTAAACCTTACATGATACCTCACCAGCCCACTCACACTTGTGGAAAAGGGCCTACATCTGGTATGCACACCAACAAGTAGGAATCTAAGATGCCATCTTTGAATTCTCCCTACTGCAAACAATGCTTTAGAAGATATTCAAGACTTTGGGCCTGACTGCATATAGAATGCAAAATGGTAAGCTGGTTAAATAGGTTGAAACTGTCTTCTGTTTGACTAACACCTAGAATATATAAAGATGTTAGTTAAGTAGGTACGTACTTACATCTGGATTTTACAGGTAATAGAGCCCTAGACAGACTTTTAGGTAGGTAAGATATTTGCTGCACTAGAAGCAGTATGGAAGGCTGGTAGAAAACCTGTCAGTAAAGACCGGGCTTCGGAAGTCTCTGCTGGGGAGAAGGACTGCATTGGGCGCTGGACCCCAGACAATGTATGTTGCAGCCTGGCAGAAAGCTTGTCTATATTTTGCTTGTGCCCAGAAATTTTGCCAGTGAGATGAAGGGCAGTGGACTGATGAATCTGGCCAAAGAAATTTCAAGGCAGTTGAATGTTGAGGCAGTGGCATGGCTATTATTGGGGGCTTTTAGCCAGATTTGTACTGAGAATCAAGAGCAAACCCCAGCAGGGTGATTTAAAATGTTGTGAGTTTGGCCAGAAAGGAAACTCCAATAAAGTTGTGGACTGTAAAGATAAGGCTGAGGAGATCTCCATTGCTGAGAAGAAACAAGAGAACTGAAAAGATGGTCCAAGGGCATCACAAGAAGCATAATGTCTCCACCCTTTGCAGCCTCAAAACTTTCCCTTGAGGAGAAAGCTGCAGAGCGCCATGTTCCAGAATGGTGGTGGTGGCCACACCGGGTTCCAGAATGGCGGCAGCACAGAGAATTTGCTCCTCAGAATTGGATTCAGAGTGCCCAGTGATCCAGGCACTCGACCCCTATGATCAAGAGAGGGGAAAGCTTGGCTACTGCTCCAGGTGGCAGCAGACCTTGGCATCATCCATATGCCACTGATTTTAGGTGCATACAGAATGCAAGAGTTCTGAGGTTGAAGAGGCTTCCACCTCGATTTCAGAGGAAGTCCTGGGAGGCTGAGCAGTGTGTCCCTGAGAGTGCAGTGTGAAGCTGTGAGTGTGAAGCTGTGAGTGTGAAGCAAAAAGTGCAGTGGAAACCTCAGAAGTTTGGAAAAGCCAGGAATGCGGATTGTCTGAGGAAAGCTGCAAGGAGAGAGCAAAGTGGGCCCGAGAGAGAAGCGGTGGAAGCTGTAACTACTGAAAGTGCCACACAGGTGGAGTCATGCAAGCCCTTTGGAGCTCACCACATGCCACAAGTTGCTTCAGATTCTGGATGTGGAACTACAGGGCATAATGTTAGCCTTGCTGGATTTGGACTTGCTTTAGCCCAGATGCTGTGTATCCCCTTGTTTGTATGTTTTGGAGTGGTTTATCTTGTGCCATTGAATGATGGAAGTGTTTAACTTTTCATTTGTACAGGGGCTGACAGCTAAGAGTTTGCCTTATATCTCAGAGGAGACTTGGGACTTGTACTTTTCAGCAATGCTGAAACTGTTACGACTTTGGCAACTTGCAGATGGACTAAATGCTGTTCGTATAAAGGGATATGCATGAGTCTTTGGGGGGCCAGGGTGCACTGTTATAGTTTGTGTCTGGATGGCCCCCCAAAGCATCATACAGTCATGGGACTGGCTTCTAGAGGTTATGATCGATCCCTGGATCCCTGTCCAGTGCTGGGATTATGGGTGTGTGTGTTACACCTGCCCTGAGGCAGATAATTTACATATGTAAGGGAGAGAAAAAGGCTGCTTCTGCCTGATCCTCCCTTTTGCTCTGGCTGCTTTTGCTATGTTCTGCTGCCATGAACAGTTAGCTGCCTTCTGCCATATGCTGCTCTGCCTTGGAGCCAGCTGAATATGGCTGAAATCTCCACAGACTGTGAGCTAAATAAGCCTTTCCTTCCTTCATTTTGGATGTCGGGTATATTGTCTCAGCAATGAGAGAAAAGTAACCAAGACAACAAGGAAAAGAGCACTAGACAGACTTTAAAGTAGGTAAGATCTTTGTCACACTAGCAGCAATGTGGAAAGTGAACAGTTAAAGTATGAACAAGTAGAAAGAAATATTCTGATAGAGAATATTAGTATTACTTGGAAATAGCTAATGAAGTTTTGATTGTAAATTAAGGAATGCTTGCCTTTACATATTAAGTAGATAAGTTTGATAAGATGTATTAATCATATATTTTTGCATATTCATTATTTACTGTGTACCAAACACCATCCTTGGCACTGAGTCAGAAATAAATTTTTTTAAAAATCAACAAATGTTCTTTTTCTTTAAGAGCAGGGAAAGACAGATTAAAAGCAATATTCATATATAATCAAGGCAATTTTAGATTTATCACCTGCATGAAAACTGGACGACATAATGAACTAGAAAACCCATAACTACTTTGGTTTGAAATTAAACAAAATACAAATTTAAGTGGCTTACATAAAAGTGAGATTTTTCATTATAAAAAGTGAGTTTCATCATCACTTTTAGAAATAAGATGAAAATTAATGAAGTACAAGTGCAACCTACTATAAAGTATCATTTAAATTCTGGTTCTGTCTTTTATTTCTGCCAACCTGAGGATGTTGCCTGCTGTCTTCAGGCTTTTGCTCTTCTGGACACAAGCTGGCCACAGCAGTGCCGGGTTTCATGTTTTTGCACAACAATGTGCAGCTGGTTGTGGAAAGACTCAGTCATCCTTGATGCCCTAAATCCTTTTTAAAAAGACTCAGAATTCCACCAACAACCTTTCTTTCATGTGTCATTTACCAAACAGCAACATATACCCATTACTATATCAAATCATTCAAAGCTTATTCAAAATATCATATCTGGTTTAGACAAATATTTCAAAATTTCAAGCCAATTGTAGTAGAAGCTCTGTGAGTGAGGCTGTGTCACTAGTTGAAAACTATTCAGTCACACTAATTCTGATAGAAACTCATCCTATTTAGATGAATGAGGCTGCAGTGTATATTCTTTGAAGTACATGGGTATTCAAGGAAGCATATAGACTCAAAGTCTCACAGACATGGACAGCAGCCGGAGTTGTGTCTTGTGGAGAATGACAAGTTACAACATTTTAGACAGGAAGATTAAGACTGGTGTTTCCTAGGAAATGATGTTTGAGCTGAACCCTAATGCTAAGAACATGGCAAGTCAGATCTGGGAAAAGCGGAGGGAACCGAAAAGCTGTGAGGTGAAAATGATCATGGGGTACCAAAAGAAGAAAAAAAAATAATGTGTGGGAAGATGTGGAGTTCCTGTAGTTTCTGAGGGTTCTGGCAAATCCCTTAGCTTGAATAAAGGTCTATGCATCATTCTATTGCACAGTATAAAGCATGATTATAGCATGATAGGATGTACTTTTCTTCTAGTCATCTGTATGTGAAACAGTGTGTCCTTTAGAGGATTTAACTAACAAAAGGGAATCTGTTAGCAACTTGTCCAGTCAACCCAGTGATAGCACTGGAGAAAAATAACAGCAAAAATGTGTTCAATAAACAAAGATTTTCTGTTGAATTAGCTATAGGAGTTGAAAAGTGAAGAGTGATAAAGAGAAGCAGTTCACCTTGGGTAGAGTTATGGGTAGTGAATAGCTAAGTACAGATTATTGTGAAGATAAAAATCCAGAGGAAGCTTTAAGACAGGTATTGAAAGAAATAAACTTAACGAATGCCCATAAATAAATATATAAGCATGAAAAGATAGCATACAAGACTCTAGACTATTACAAATCTAAAGTATATGTTTTACATATATATGTAAAATATGAACCTGTAAGTGCATACATGTAACTATATATGTGATGTATAATATATATTATATATTTTTATATGTTGGGGTCTCACTATCTTACCCAAGCTGTTTTTCATTCCTAGGCTCAAATGATTCTTCTGCCTCAGCTTCCCAAGTAGCTAAAATGACAAATATAAGCACCTGTGTCTAGTTGAATTATATTTTTTTAAAAATCCAAATAATAAACCTTTGTGAATATCAATGGTAATAACAGCAAATTTTAATGAAAGCTTCAAACCTAAAAAATATCTGGATATCATCAAGAATTTCACGAGTAATCAGATAAAGAAAGCCATGTATGATGGAAATATTTATGAAAAACATTGCCTGAAGAGGAAATTAGAAAAGCATTCAGTTCCACTGAATTCATCATCTTGTTTCACAAGCACACAAAATATTTATACATTATGCTTAACTTCATTAAAATTATCAGTGAAAGGCAGATCAGAGTGTACTTTTTATTCTTGACAGGTTAACCAAATTCTGCAGAATAAATTAATTACTGCTTTAAGAAGTTGTCTATTGTGCCATCCGTTTATTCAGAGAATATTTATTGAAAAACAATCCATGTCAGGTATTCAACAAAGAATTTATGATAGAGTGGAGGGGGACCAAAACATGAGCGAATTCCCTGAAAATACACCACAAAGGTCATAAAAACGTTCTCGTTACTCAGAAAACCCCTGGCTTTTTTCTTTAGGTATACTACTATGTGAACGATATCTTACTTGGATGTTACATCATCTAGGGTACCTAGAGTAGATATCACCTCACTGTAGAGGACTGCATTCTAAAGGAAGCTTCACAACTCATTTGTACACATGACACAGAGCTGAGAACAGTGAAAGCCACTCTGTAGAAGTTCAGAGCTTGTGATCCAACTATCCCTAGACATCACTTCCCAGTCCTGTCCTACCGTAACATTCGTAATCATGAGGCAGTCTTAGAAGTGGAATCTCTCAGCTGAACTTAACACTGTCAATTGGGAGAAAGATAAGCATAACATTGGTGTGTATAGGGTAGGAAGTGGGATATATCAAGATCCCACTTTGATAGAGCAAGGTCAACGTGGGGAAGTTAACATAGAGAAAAATCATTTTTCTGTTTTCTGAGTTATTACTATCTCACAAGTAAAAATCAGTAATGTAAAATAAGCGGTGTGTCAGTTTACTTCGGCACTTAAGAGTGTCTACCTTAAAATTAGATTAGCAGCAATGACGGTGCTATGTGCCAAGCCCGATTTTATGTGTCTAAGTGTATAAGTCAGTTATTCATGGAACCAACACACGATGAGACTTCTGTGGTGCAGGGAAGGTAAGTGATATGATCTAGGTCACACAGAGTGTAATTTAGAAAACTGCAAAAGAGAAACAAATGCATAACCATGGTTCACACATACTGTTATTCAGTTGTTCATTTATGAACACTTTAAAATTTAGTCCTTTTTTTTTTTGCTTCACCAGAAATCTAATGATGGATTCTTCTGATCATGCCAAAAAGAAATGTACTAAATGTGAATTTCAATAAGTCTATAAAATTTTAGTATTTCTGATTAATAGCAGTGAGTTCAGCCTATATTTCTGGGTTTACTAAAATATTTCAAAGTATTTCCTTAGACTTGAAGCAGCAGCACTGATTTGTCCATCATGGTAACTTCCCTGGTACTCTGATCTGGATGTCAGCTACACCAATAAAAACTAAAAAAAAGAAACTAACTAAAAATACTAATAAGACACTAACAAAAACAAAAACAAAAGAAATCCAAAAAATAAAACAAAGCGTTAGATGTCTCACTCACATCCTACCATGTTCCTCACTTGCATGAGACGTATCTGGGAAAGTAGCACTTCTACTCCTAGACAGACACCCTCCGCAGCGCCGCCGAGGCTCCTGGCTGTCTCAGAGTGGGCTGGCTTATCTATAGAAACCGCTCAGACACAGGGAGCGAAACAATTGACACAATACGAATACATCAACATTTGGGAATGAATCTAATATTCACAAAAGTTCAATAAGCAGCAGTCATTCATTTTATTCATCTAAACGTTAATCCGGAATAGTTTTTTGTTTTCTGTGGGGTCTTTCATTGTTGCTTTCACTAAGCAGTTTGAGTACTCTTAAAGTATTCCTTAAAAGAAAAGGTAAATATGAAATTGAATAGTCTTTCAGATTTTATTTTAAATTTTTTCTATATTACTCATGGCTGTAAAAACTTTTATATAGCATACCATTGTGTGGACACATACACACACCCATGTAGGAACACACATACACACAAAGCTACATGCAGAGGGCCACTTCTGGCACACCTGCTTTGATGTAACTTGCCTTTCTGTGTTCCTTCTAAAGTCAGAAAAACTGATACATTGTACCTTGCCTACTGCAATTTGACTGTACTTATTCATATTCCTTCAAAACAAAACTTTTTCATAAAATTATTACTAGGCACAACTGATGAGAATGTCGTGCTAGTAGTCAGAAGAGAATCCCAGCAGCTATTTGCAAGTCTAGATAACACATAGCATTTCCAATGAGTATACAGTAGAGGTTCCCCAATCATTTGACACCAGAGACCAGTTTTGTGGAAGATGATTTTTCCATGGACTGGGGATAGAGTGATTTAGGAATGATTCAGGCAAGTCACATTTATTTTCCAGCTTATTTTTATTATTATATTGTAAGATATCATGAAATAACTATGCCACTCACCAGAGACCAAAATAAGCAAGAGCCCTGAGCTTGATTTTCCTGCATCCAGGTCATGGAGGTGATGGGCAACAGTGACTTCCCATGTGTATCTCTGATGTCCAACAACTCTACGATCTTGTTTTGGCTGCAGAATAACTTGCTTCATGAAAACAGCGTGCTGGCAATGCAAGCAAGCTCTTCAGAGCTTTCATAGCACTCTCAGGAAATTCCACCTTCACTTTAATACAGAACGCAGGGAGACTTTAAGTGGTCTTAAACATATTTTTTAAGCCACCATCATTTGTGATTTCAAGAAATTCATTGTCGTGGTCAGAGGTGGCTCACCTGGTTCACTCATAAATGAGTTGTGCATCCATTCCATACAAGTTCAGGGATCTTTTGTAACTGCAAAGTAATGTCCAGACTCTTTCAAAAGCTGAGATAGGTGGTCACATACCAGCTAGGAGAAAGAAAATCCAGGTTCAGTCTCATTCAAAATCTCTACTACTCAGCTAATATATGAAACATAAAAATGCCAATGTTCCTGCATTGCCCCCGTAATTTCAATTTGGCTTTGAATGCTTCCGCTTTATCTACCAACTTGAACACAGTTACACCCTCTCTTGACGTGGCAGATTGAGTTGATAGAGCAGGTTGAATATGCTACAAAAACAAGCAAGTCTTCAATTCATGGTGTCACTGAAATGCACTGCCAATAGTGACTTTAAAAAGAGACCTTGAAATGTCTCTCACAACACAAAACTTCTGATCAGTGATCTACCTTTAGAAAGGCATCTCACTTCTGTGTACACATTAGAAAAGACAGCCGTGCTCTGAATCCATCTCTTCATAGAACTGCCTTGATGCATGAGAATTAAGGCCATGTACAGTCATTTAATCATGCTCATAATTTCAATCTCATCTGGCAAAATATTTTAAGGTCAGTTGACGTTTTTCAGCTACCCAGCATTTCTCTACGGACTGCACAGTGTGCATTTCCACATTCAGATGTGCCTTGCCTGTCCCGATCAGTAGAGTAAGAAAGATGTCCAGTCACAGCAGACACTCCACCCATGCATGTACCAACATAATATGACCAGCTTTGCTTTCCTGACATGTAATCATTCAAAGATTTGAATACGCCCATAAACATGGTGTTGATTGATAGTAAAAGTGCAGAAAACGGGTCCTTGTGCATACGCTTCCAAACGCTGCATTACACAACAGGCATCGCCTGTAGACACTGTTAGGATTGGAACATGGACTGCAAACCCCTGTGACTCATTAATCCTCTCTAAAAAATGTGCCTCAATACCTGCACTGCTTTGTCAAAGCATCTAGTACGGTGTTAACTGAAATATAAATACATGCCAACTTTTTAAAGTGCATCGTCTCCTAAAAACTCATGGTAAGTTTTTTTAGCCCATAGGATCAGTTCTTCCCCAGTATATGGAGCTTCTTAGCTTTAGCAACGCAATTAGCCACTAACAGTGACGGTCTCAGTACAAATATCTGATGAACTGGTGGCCTTTAATAATTGCTTCTATTCTTCCTGTTTATATGTTTTTCTTTTGAAGACTTCCAAAGTCTTGCCTTTTAATGCAGGGTGCTTGGTCTCCATGTGAGGAAGCAACTTTGAAGGATTCATGGCTTTGTTGCACAAAGAGTCATTGCATATTACACAAAACATACTTAAAGAATGTGAGTCACCTATTGCCATAAACTTGTAACTTAAGCAGAACTCAATATTTTCTTTTAAGGTCAGCATTCTTTTTGTTGCCAATCATCAAATGCTTCAGCTGTCTCACCATTTGGGTCTTTTTTCTTATTCCATGAAGCTTTGGAGTGATTTTTTTAAAAAAAATTTTGGCTAGTGTTAGTTTGTGCAGTTAACAAAACTGATTGAGCACACATGGGGAGTGCAGGAAAGAAGTGTGGGCAGAAGTGGTATTGGGTGAGCCATGTGTGGACAAAAATAAGTGCTGGTTTCTCATAATGCCCGATACCAGCTAGAGCTGGGCAAATGAAGTACACCAACTCATCTGCCACTATAAAATATGGTTACTCTATATTTGCAGCTGATTCTCAGGGCTAGCATCACTGCCTCAGCTGCAACTTAGGTCATCAGGCCTTGGGTTTTCATGAGGAGCATACAACATAAATCCTTCACATGTAAAATTCACAGTAGGGCTAGTACTTCCATGAAAATCTTATGATGAAACTGCTCTGACAGAAGATAGGCCTCTGGTAGTAATGTGAGCGACGAGGAGCCACTAAGTATAAATGAAACTTCCCTCAGTGATCCGCTACTTACCTCCTGCTGTGTGACCCAGCTTCCAACAGGCCTCAGACCAATACATGCGGTTGGGTTCTAAGCCAGGCCGGTACTAGCGCAGTGTGTTCTCACTGCTTCCCAGACACAGTGGCTCCATGTCTGCTGTACTTTCCAGGAGTTCTCCCAGAGGAGGGGCCCCATCTAGGGTGAACTGGCAAGGTGAGCGAAAGAGCGAAAAGGGTAGTTAGGAGTCCCAGGGAACTTCCAATATCTTTTTACCATTTTTCTACTTGATCAATAATCATATTTTTACAACAATTCAATGAAGTTATTTCATACACTACACATATGGTCAGAACCTGATTTTTTGATATATAAACTGACCATGACATTATTGTTTTTAATCACAAAAAATCAATCTTATAATAATCACTTGTTATATACCCATTCAGATGTTCATTCTTTGAAAACAGTATCATGTGAATGCTGCATGATACTGAATTTCAAAAATCCACAAGTTCTTCTTCATGACAAGGCAATTTTCTACATCAGTCTTTTATATCAGTTGCATAACGATGCTCTTAAAGAAAGAAAAGTAGAAGTGATTGATACAAAGGGAGAAATGAGTGATGCACCTAATGTTCTTTATTGTTGTTATTGTTGATGGTTTTCTGATTTAACTGACTTATAGGTCAGAAAAGCAGTAAGTTTGTGATTGACAGCAAATTAAGAGTTACCACTTGAAGCATGAGAACCCGATTTGAAAGATTTCAGTAAACCCAGAAGTGTGGGCTTATCTCACAGCTATTAATCAGTGATATCTTTAGGAACACATTAGTGAACTGTGTTTATACAGTACAATTGTGGTAAGAACAAGGAGATCAACAGGAACACTTCTCTCAGCACCCACATTTTTCTTAATGACAGTTAAGCTATAATGAAAATTCAACATTCTTCAAAATTTTTTCCGTTAATGGATCCTGATCAGAAAATTAAATATTTATCATCAATTGGCCTAAAATTCATCCAAATTATTAAGAGCAGATGTGTTGCCTTCCTAGATATTATACCAAAGTAGCACTCTATTGTTACTATTTGACAAAATGGTATGAAACCTAAATATGCTGAATAATATGAGCATGATAAAATGACTCACAACCACAAGAATAACCTAATTCGGTGGCTAACTAAGTAATATGCTGGTACCCACAAGAAATCCTGCTGGTCACGAAGCAACAGTCATATGTCACACTTCAGTGGAAATGATTGCAATCAGAATAACATGCAAATCAGTCCCGACTATGGTCCGATGATGAAGATGAACAACAAATTCTAACAGATTTCAGGGTGTATCCTTAGACAGTGTCTCTTCTCATTCACTCTACATGTAACTATATTCACGTTGTGAAATGTTTTCCTTTTATGGCATCTTATCTCACAAATGGTATTTTAATAGGGGACTGTTACATCAGTAAACAAACTGGTCTTGCTGACACATCTTCTAAAATATATTTTGGCTGAATTCTAACAAAACCATTTTGAATGCAAAAGGGATGCTTTTCAAGCCAGATGGTTTATCTAATAGGAATGTTTTCTGATTAGAGAAGCAGCAGTAGACTCATGATCACACCAGGTGCCAAACTGGTTCTGTAGTTTACATGAATTTGCAACTGATCAAGTCATGAACTAAAGGGAATCTATTTTGTATCTTGCCACAGTCTATTCTGAGAGGAAGAGTGAATGTCAAAGATGCTACCACATCAAATGGGCTTGGCGATTTTGTTTCCGGGTGTGAATGTGAGGCTATCATTGCATTTGCGGTAACAGAATTTATCTGTGTCTTAAATTTCCTAAATGTGCTGTAGAAAAGATTAATAAATCTTCTCAATCTTAAAAATTTACAGACCATTTTATGATGGGAAAATCTAGTGTTTTGTTTTTATGGACATAATTAGGAATCTCTTTTATAGAAAAAAGGATCATTGTTTTTCATTATTTGTCTTCATTCCTGGTATCTGCATTGTCTCTTTGTTTCACAAGACAATTTTTGCGTGTACTGATGATAAAGGAAGCAGCATACTGTTTGGAGCCTCAGCCCAGCCTTGTAAATGTGTACAACAGGGAACCCTAGGTCCTGCAGTGATGGTGTGGGCAAGGTTGTTTGTTGCCTTTCATGATGGTCTGAGTTGCTTGCATGCTGACTCGAGGGCAGTACATGAACATTCAGTGAACCCACAGTCTGATTTAGCAGCCCCGTGTCTGCCTATACTACCAAACTCTGATGCACTTTGGTGAGATGGTGGGAGCAAAACGTGTAACTGAGGTGAAAGGCAGGTAACCCTAACACACTTTCTTAGCTCGCTTGCACCACCCACCTCCTTGCTAACCTCATTTACATCAGCTGCTCTATTTACTTCCTGCTTTGGAAGCAAATGCATGTAAAAGTAACCTAAAACTGAGCCCGAGGCATGGTTCTTGCTCATCCGCACCCCAGCAAATTCCACGCTCTGTGCCAGAACAGTTGGTTAAATAGCAGAGACAGTGGGTAACTGGAAGAGGTTCAAATCAGAGATGCTTTATCCCATGTGAGCATATTCCCGTATTTTTAGTAGCTCAAGATGTAAACGAACTTAGGTGTCTGTACGGAAAATGCAATTTTCTAAATAAATCCTCTTTAAAGATGTTCTGTCGGCATGTATCTAAATAAAAGGAAAATAAAACTTGAGATATCAGTTTTTAGAGAAATATAATTACTCGGCCAGTTTATTTCACACATGGTTTTACCACTATAATAATCTGAATTTTCTACAGTTCATTTTATAACTATGTTTATTATGCAAATTCCTTCACCAAATATTATTTCCTTAGTTAATCAAGCTCATTTAGAATTTTTAAAATACTGATTTCAGTGCTTGTTTTAACAGTCATGCACAGACTTGAACCCTTTAGCACGTAATTATTTGATGTAGCTCGCCCTTTGCTTTGGGGTTAGCTGTAAGCGTGTGGTGCAGGAGACATTCCTTTTCCTTACACTTTCCATTCTTTCATCATGTATAATATGCAGAATAAGCTATTAATGTCCTTAGTTCATTACAGTTGTGAAATTACTTAAATGACAGGGAACTTTATTATAATAAGTAGATCCCTTTGTAACTCTCTGCTTGTGTATTAAGAGTCTGTAAGCCAGGTGTGGGGTGCACACCTGTAATTCTAGCTCTTAGGAAGCTCTGGCAGGAAAATTGCCTCAAATTTGAGACCAGCTTGGGCTACATAGTGAGTTCAAGGCCAGCCTAAACTACATAAAAGACAACAACAACAAACAAACAAACGAACTAAAGCACACACACACACACACACACACAAAGACAAAAAACCAAAAAACTAAAGAGTTCATAATAAAAATTGTTCCAGCATTAAGTAGCATTATCTTTTCATTCCTCCTTTTCCTAATGAACTACATGTTTTTTTCCTGTACTACTTATCTTTTAAAATGTTACTACCTATAGATCAGTGTTCTATAAACCAAATAGATATATGAAAATGTATGTATAATCTACAACTTCTCAATGAGCTTAACTTTCTCCCCATTTTTGTGGCATCCTGACACATACGTGAATTCTCATCAGTTAACTTGCATAGCCATTATAAACAAAGACGTCCAAGAACTCAAATCACCAGACTATGTATCAGCTTAGATATTAATTGATATCACATTAATATGATATCATATTAATATTAATTGATATCACATTAATATGATATCATATTAATATTAATTGATATCACATTAATATGATATCACATTAATGATAAAGGACTATCATTATGGTCCTGTGAAAATGAAAAAAGTACTGAGATCATTTATAACTTCAAGTTATATGATATTTTATTTATTTATTTATTTATTTATTTTGCGGTACTGGGGATCGAACTCAGGACCCTGCGCTTGCTAGGCAAGCGCTTATTCCACTGAGCTATATCCCCAGCCCTAGTTATATGATATTTAGATCATATAGATAATTTTAGAAAATTTTAGAACTTCAAGTTATATGATATTTCTTTATTTTTTAATACGGTCACTTAAGAAGTAAAACCCAAGTGATTCTGACATTTTCTGCTCCCAAGGAGATTTCATGATAATAGGGATGGAGAAGGAGGAAACATGTCATCGTGAGCAGCGCAGCCTGTACACCGGCCGCACAGGAGCCTGGGCCATGGACGGGGTCCATTTTCACCCTCAAGTATTCATTTAGTTCAAGCAAAATAATAACATCATTAAATCATTTGATGTCTGTTTTCGTAATTCCTTAACTGTGTTAGAATTAAATTTATAAGTAAAGAGAGTATTCCCTCAGATATATGTTTATTCAGATTAAGATATGATATAATTGTAATTTAATCCATTTCTGCTGCTCTAGGAATATTTTTCATTCTTTGTACAAATGACTTACATTTCTCAAAAATGTGAAAGGCTGCAGGGTCTATGTGTACGACATTTTGTAGTGATTAGTTTGCTATAGCGATTAGGTGGGACACAGGAACCACTTACAATGGTTGAATTCAGGAATTAACAAATGGTTTCTGTGAAAAGCCACTAAATACTTTAGGCTTTGTGGATTATCGAGTTTCTGTTGCAACTACATTATTTATCTGGGTTTTAGCAAGGATGCCACCACAGAGAACACATTAAATGAGTTGTGTGTATGTGCTTAGGAGAACAGAGAGTGAGCTCGACTGCATCCCTGCGTAATAGTTTTCTGCCACTCAGCTAAGTGGACTCTCATCAGACACGCTAATAAAATATTTTGAGTAAGCCAGTTACAGCCTCAGGATCTTACTGCTCCTAGCACAGTTTTCTAAAGAAAACGTAACAACATATAAAAATTTCCAGTTGTTAATTAAGTAGAAATGGCTTATTATTTACAAAAGCTGAATTAAATCTACCTGAAATTGGACTTCCGGGAAGATGGCGACCAGGTGAGCAGCAAAGGAGCGATCCTCCTTGAAAAACACCACCAGCTCGAGACAGACTTGGCGAGCGTGAATGCCGGGACCTCAGCTGGGAAGATCAAACTGAACGTGTTTCTCTGAGCTGCCGGGGGAGATGCGGTAGGGCGGCCCAAACTGCCGTGGCGAGATGCGGGAAAGCCCCAGATGCTGGGAGCCGGAGACGCTCCACGCGGGTAGGGGGCTTGGCTGGGTCCCAGCACCCTGGGGGCCACAGCTAGCTCGGTCCCTCCTGCCTCCCGAGCTGGTGCAGCTTTCCAGCGACTCCCGACAGAGATCGGCTTTTTAGCAGCGGCAACGCCCGGCAGTCTCACATTTCACGTGCATCGGGCAGGCTGTGCAGCCTAGACCCTCGGCCAAGGTGGCGTGAGCAGCATAGGAGTGGAGCATCCCGCTCCCTCCCCCAGAACTGGAGAGTGCGAGGAAGCAAGTGGCTGCGAGCAGCGGATCGTGAACATAGCACAAAAAACTGGCACCTTGGAACCTTCCTGCCTGTAGGGACTCCGAAAACTGGTGAGCTATCTGCGCTCGCGACCAGATCACCGAGTGGGGGAGGAGATCCATCCCTATACCTGCAGGGAACCCTGGGAGGGCGGGGGAGCGGTCTTACACACCTCACCCAGGTCACTCGGTAGGGAGTATCTAACCAATATCTGTACAGCCTTTTAAGCGGAACTCTCAGCAGAAAGCTTAAG